>JAMZDL010000073.1:0-148266 GCA_027579765.1 Candolleomyces efflorescens
CCTGTTATAGAATACAATAAACCACCAATGGGAACGGTCTTGGCTATCTGGTGCTTTGACTAGTCTGATAAGATAAAAGATAAAAGAAGAGATAAGGAATAAAATCATGTGACCCATGGAGTTCACGACATCGTGCTCCAGCGGGAGTACCGGCATTCGAACTGCGATCATCCCGTTGGGCCAGTCAGGTCATCGTCAGGAGACAAACGGAGGGCTGTTGGGGATGAGGATGAATTCGACCTCCTCGTCGGAGCCACTGGGACGATTGGTCCCTCACCCTGGCTCTGACGTGTCCGTGCTCCGACCACAGTGTTTGGCGGGTGAGCGGATCCGGTTATGGAGGCCAATCAAGCCTGGTTTGGCTGCGGCACTCCCTCCTGGTGATGCTGAGCGCGTTTACGATATGCTCGCTATGTCATTGCGCTCGACCACCAAGGCAACATATGGGGCGGGTCTGTTGATGTTCCACACTTTTTGTGACAGGAAGAGTCCTCCTGTCCCAGAGCATCTACGTGCACCAGTGCAACCAGCTCTGTTGCTTGACTTCATCAGTGGTTGTGTGGGGCTTTACTCGGGTTCGACGGTGAAGAACTACGTGTATGGCATCAAGGCCTGGCACACAGTCCATTCCCTTCCATGGTTGGTTGGGGATTCCCAGCTATCGGCAGCCCTGTCAGCAGCAGAAAAGATGACACCACCTTCGTCGAGACGCCCGAAGCGCCCGCCAGTCACTGTGGCGTACCTGGAGAAGATAGCAGGGCAGTTTGATCAGTCGGACCCGCTGGATGCCGCTGTCTTTGCGTGTCTCACCACGGTATTTTGGTCAGTCTCGCGTTTGGGGGAGTTCACCATTGGCGAGGGCATAGCATTTGACCCCGCTGTGCATGTCAAGCCTTTGGATGTGTCCAGTACGGAGGAGGGCCGCCTAGGGTTGCCCGTCACCACTTTTCGCATTCCACGCACCAAGGCTGGGGCAAGGGGAGAGACAGTGCAGTGGTCTCCGCAGGATGGTCCATCAGACCCGAAGGCGGCATTGAATGCTCACATGGCGGTGAACCGCCCAAGGGTGGAGGATCATTTGTTCGCATGGCGCTCGCGGTCAAAAGGACTGATCCCTCTTCAGAGGAAAACATTTCTGCGACGGGTGAATGCTGCAGCGGTGAAGGCTGGGTTGCCGGCACTCCAGGGCCATAGCTTGCGGATCGGGGGTGTCTTGGAGTACCTGCTGCGCGGTATCCCCTTTGACGTCGTCAAGGTGCTGGGACGATGGTCTAGCGACGCCTTCACATTGTACCTGCGGGAACACGCGGCCATTCTTGCACCTTACATCCAAGACTCGCCGATTCTCGAGCCATTTACGACGATCACCATGCCGAGTCGGATCCGCTAGATCAGCCTAGATGGGCTAGCATGTCGCTTGTTGCCAGATGGTACGTCCTGTCTCCTGCCTTTTTGGGGGTCCTCCTTCGTTCGACGCGTCGCAAGGACTCCTGCACAATTTGGGTGTGCTCACTCATTCGGTCCCCATTACAGACCTGCTCGGAGTTTCGAGTCGAGGCCCCTGCGGGCCCTCACCCAAAAACCGTTTAACATATCATTGGTAATTTTATTGATATCTTGAACGGCGGAGATGCAGTGCTAGTCTGAGGACGTCTACCTTTGTTTGTACACCAGTGTTTGTACTACCCAATGGCGTGAATGAAAAGGTGGCATCGCCAGTCGTTCACGCACCTGGTGATCAACCAGCATCTCACTGGCATAGATGATAGTCTTCGGAATTTAAATGTCCGGGAGACTGAGGTCTATGTGATGAGTCAGCGTGGTGATCAGCAAATCTTCTTTGCCTCTCACCACGCCGACATCGAGAAAATCGGGCTCTCTAGTAGCAGCAGAGCCGCATTCTCGACGTAAAACACCCGCCCGCCACTCCCTTTTGTTAGACCTCCCTAACGAGTTAGGGCTGTGGATCACTTGACGCTCCAAGGCGGTCTGTTCTGGGTCCCACCCACCCTGTGCTCACTCATTCGGTCCCCATTACAGACCTGCTCGGAGTTTCGAGTCGAGGCCCCTGCGGGCCCTCACCCAAAAACCGTTTAACATATCATTGGTAATTTTATTGATATCTTGAACGGCGGAGATGCAGTGCTAGTCTGAGGACGTCTACCTTTGTTTGTACACCAGTGTTTGTACTACCCAATGGCGTGAATGAAAAGGTGGCATCGCCAGTCGTTCACGCACCTGGTGATCAACCAGCATCTCACTGGCATAGACGCTTCACATTGGTACATACACTAAAAGTACAAGTCCAAAACCTGATATATGTATGGGGTTTTCGAGTTTGCTTATCCACATTCACAGAATCCTCAGAGAAAGAAGGCCACACAAGAACACCATTCCCTGTCAAGCAGGCGCAAAATCAATCGGTCTTGACCGGGACGAACTGCCAGGTCGGGATACGATAGTGGACGTCCGAGGTGAGAGGGTAATTCTTGGTAATGAGCTGCAAAGCCACAGAAGTCGTTAATCTAAAGGAAACGCAAAGAGAATAAACGATACACTAACCTGGCGGCCATGGACGCCCACAGCAGCGACGGCACCAACGATCTTAGTCGGGACCGTAATGCTAACAAACACCCGTTATTAGTAACAGTAGCAATCCAAAGTCCCTCATGTAATTGACACATACGTATAAGTAGCCTTGTTGGGGTCTCCTCCGCCATCGGTAGCCTGAGTGATAACCCAATTCTTGATCGTAGTGGTAAAGAAGACCGGGAGGTCGGGGTACGGGAGGATCCCCTCCCTCTCAGCCTCTTGATCAGCTTCGACCTCTTCAGCAGCAGCGGCTTCGGCGTCAAGCTCGTCAGGCTTGATGGGCCTGAACCTACGCACAGGGCGACCCCACCCAGCGCGGACGGGCCCGGGACCCTGCAAGATGGAGGCAATGGGCTTAAAGCCTGGCGTGAGGATAACCCATTGGTCTTTGTTGTCGATGGCAGTGGTCACTTGCCACTATATGCATGCGTGAGTGTTCAAGGTAAGGAGCAAATGAGAAGAGAATGAGGGTGGAATCGTGAAGAAATGTGTGCGTACAGCGTGGACACCCTTGATGGGAGGCAAGAGGGGCAATGCCTCAACGGGCTTGTTGATGTCCTCGCCAACGGCATGGACACCGCCTGCAAAATGGGGGCCAACATGAGCGGGAACGTAGCGGATCTGGTAGAGACCGGGCTTGAGAGTCATCTTTGATATTTGAGAGAGGTGGTGTTCGAAGAACTTAGAGCAGTATGAAGCAGTGAGTGGAGAACTGAGTAGCTAGTCAGGCTGATTGGTCCTCGAACCAAGCACGAGCTCTTTAATACCAGTTTCCAAGATCTGAATCCTCGATGTAGCCGTCCTAATTGAACCTCTGGAACCCTTGGAGCCGGAGATACAAGAGTACCGTATTCGTCTTTCAAGTCCAAGGATGTAGAGAGGCGAGAAGAATGGGCGAGTAGAGAGTTCTGTGGGTCAAAGAATCATTCTAACTGACAGTGCAGCCCCGTGCCCACTTGGGCGCTGCGAGGGTGTTTATGTCTCCATAACTGCCTATCGTGCCGTGTACAAAAAAAGACGAATACCCCAGTCACAAGACCTTACCTTTTCGTGAAATCTCAGTTTCGAGAGTAGACGATCCTACACTTGGAGATAAAAATCAGATATCCCCTCCCCCAACAGTAGAGTGTCGGCATCGGTGACGAACGAAAGAGTCTCGCCGATAGCCTAACCCTCTTCCAAATTCAAGTGAACTGGTGACCATAAGCATATGGACCTGCAGTTTAACTTCTTTGTGGACTTCCGGTGCCCCTCGACACCGAATGCCAGCAACGTAGAGAACGCAGAGTGCGTCAATCGCCTCCGATGGAGTCCCGCCGATGCCAACAAGCTTTTCGACGCTACCAGCGCGCACTGAAGGAAGAGAAGCGACCGTATGTATAAGTTCAAGCACCAGTTAGCCCTGCAGCAGCTTCTTTGCGGAACTCCGGTGCTCTCCAATACCGAAAAGCCAGAAAGGTTAACCTTGATACACCAAGTGCACAAGTACGCAGTGAGTTCCATTGGGCCTGCCAGTAGAAATGGGCGGGGGAACATAAGAATAACACTTCAACTACCGACTCCCAATTCATTCAGTTCGGCGAGCGTGAATAGGGTGGACGAGAGGTGACAGACTCCCAGATGGGGAAGGCTGTAGCAGGGAATTGAGCCTTGGAAGTCCGACAGAGTCGCCATTTGTTGCACAGAAAAGCCGTCGAGTTCCAAGAGTAACAGACCCGGCGGTGTTAAAGATAGTAAGGGCTATTATTAATTGACCACTATTTTCGGGTGCTGCCCAAGTGTAATGAAGGTGAGAAAACAGCGAGCGCTCGGTGCATTAATATTCAGAGAGAAGACTTTGCGTTCTGAGCGGTGACAAGGGGCTGAGTTCCCATAATGGTTGCTTCCTGAGGTCACGCACGCATCGGCGTGGCATTTCAGACATTGAATCTGCGAGAGAATCATGATTTGGCCTTGATCTGAGCACAGCCAACGTTCCCTATTCTGCATCTCTAGTCGTCATAGGGTCCTTCTCGTTCAAGGTTCCCTTAACCCAAGTTAGTGAAGTGCAATATCAGTGGTCTAAGGCGGCGTTCAAGACAAAGAATCAAAGGTAGAGTCCGCACTGAGCTTCCCAAAGTGTACCCCGGTGTTTCTGGACGCCGAACTGAATGGCCGCAAGAACCAGAGTGAGCTCCAAGTCCCGCGACATGTTCCATTGAGCCTGCCAGCACCAATTCCCTAGGCAAGCATTCCCTAGGTGCGTGTAGATCTACGTCAAAGCGTCCAGTTGGCAAGTCTTGCTCACGCACGCCAAGATGCCGTCATTTTGCGGCAGCACGTCTGGACCGACATTCATATGCCAGTCGTAGAAGAAGACACTTGACGGGTGCATAGCAAAGGAGGAGGCCAAATCCGGTGAAGCAAAGAGCTTTGTGCAAGAAAGGTTCTTGGCATGTGCGTGCAGTGATCAATTGGTAAAGTTGGCAAGTTTTTGTAGAGAAGAAGGCACATACGAGGCTTTCCGGACTTGCTAGGTCTCAGGCTGAGAGGTGGCTGACTCAGATAGCGTTGAGGGCAAGAGGTGTCCTGGTTAGCTGGCGTGGAAGACGCTGGAAGACGTAGCAGCCGATTCAGAGCCACGCATGGGTACCTTCGCTACTTGAAGATACCGGGAGCGATGCCTGCTACATAGTAGGTCTCAAGTAGGGGCTAGAGCAGTTGACAGATTCGTCCATCAGTGATGGCATCAATGTCTCCGACTGAAATCTTTGACGTCCGCCCCATCGTTTGCCTTCTTTCTCTCTGGATGAATTTCTCGTGCGGAGCGAGTGCTGAGCACCGAAAGAGTAGACCTTCATCTTAATTTCTCGATGTTCGATGGTCCCCAAGTACCGTTCTTCAAAAGGATCCTTCAAGATTTCCAGGCATATTTCCTCCTGCGCGACCGCGAGTCCGCCATCGGCATCGTCAGAGAGCGCGTTTGGGGGTGACTTGTACGCTTTCTAACGACGGTAGCAGGTGGTGCTGCAAGTCGGCGTTAGGTGTTATATCTCACCCACACACTTTCAAATCTACCCCACATCGCCATCAACAGCGTCCTCCTTCCCCAACGCCCACGCTAATGCGGTGGGCCTTGTAGGGGGCAAGAAGCTGCGACGAGCGATGACCTCGTGAACTTTGAAGAATTTCCATCTCGAAAACGACCTGCCTTTGACTACGAACACCTCCCTCGATAACCCCATTGAAATTGCTACTCGCTGCGATTCAAATCCCAAGAACGTGCCAGAATTAGCACGCTCTCCTAGGACTTGGATATCTAAACGAGAAAAAGAGCTAGTAGGATTCCCCAACTAAAATGAGCAGTGCATTCAAGGACTTGAGCCTATAATCCGCATGAAGCTAGCCCAACATTTGGGTGGGAAATCGAAGATCTAAAAGTAAACTTACACATCAGAGTCATTATCCGCAGTATGCATGGCATGCCTCGTGTCAAGGATTGGACCCGTTTAAAAGGCCTCACAGATTGCTGCGGATTCAATACCTTCAGCCCTTCTATAGCGCCATGATTTTAGACAGCTCGACGAGTAGCAAAGGTGACCCCTTGGACGAGTTCAGGCGAAAGGTTCCTGAAGATAAGGTGTGTCGGAAAGCGCTGGCATTTTAAACCCATAAGGCTAACATTTTGCTATCAATGCCTAGAACCCACCGCCTCCGTACACACCAATGCCCGGAGACGTCGGTATACCCGACGCACCTGGAGCTGTACCAACCCGTCGAACCACCCTCCCTGCGACTCCAAGGGCGGGCAACTTCGTCTCCGTTTCAAAGCTAAACGGGGCTATCAGAGGAGCGTGGGCCATCGACCCTTCGCTACTTGTGCCCCCTGCTCTTCTACATCCTCTTGAACGTGGGGAAATGGAACGGTCGAAAAGGAATTTATCCCTCAAGACAAACAATGGCGCTATCACTGCCGATGTGACTCTGGTAACGGGATTTTCAGGGTCGAGTCGAGCTGCGGCGTTCGAGGCATCGACATATAATGGTTCTGTCAAGTTTTCTCTGGTGCGCATCTCTGATTTCTGTATCATAAAAGTGGTCCTGATAGAGGAAGCAGCGGGAGGCATCTCCTGGACGCCCACGCCCCCCAGTGAAGATCAAACTCGAATCACTAAATGGCGCGATCCATATTAGCGTTCCTCGTTCATTCCGTGGAGTCGTCGTTGGAACCACGTTTAACGGGAGTACAAAGCCCTCAGAGGAGGTCGCTTCTGAGATACAGTTTGATAAGGAAGACGGCCGTACCCGGCGCGTTTTCATTGGAGATTTCAATCTTCAAGACTTCAGCTCTCGCTCTGACTGGGAGGGCGATGAGGTCAATGCAAACACGAAGAGTGGAAGTATAAGGATTCAATATGTCGATGAGGTCGACCCAATTCCTTCAGGCTCTCATGCAAGCTACAATCACCCCAGGTCCACTGGAGGTGGTTTCCTCACTAAGCTTTGGGACGCACTTTTCTGATTCATCTCCGAGGCCGTTATCTACGTCTGCTTCATTGCCCCCTTTACTTTCATATATCTCCTGCCTCATATTAGTTCACTGTCGTCATCGCCCGTCCTCTAGTATGAACAGATTTCCTCGTGTACATATCATATCTTGAAACCGATTTTTCTCTCACCGTTCTCTCGAATTCATCGACCCATGGACTACTGAGTCTCTTTCACTTTCAAGGGGCTTTTTCAATCAGCTAGGCTCGCGTTCACGTACGAAGCCCAGAAAGCTCGACAGATGATGTTTCGCAAAACCAATAGAACGGTGCCCCCCAGGCCTCATGCCAGCTTGTCAACTTAACATTGAGCCTTGAGGTGGGGAAAGTCACCGATTTTAGCTAAGGAAATGGAGCGTGTTCGTCAGGTTGACGGGAGCCAGAACTTGGGGCCTCGATATTCAAAATGTAAATCCGGGAGAACGCTCATGACGCTTCGGAGGGACTTGGAACAAAATACAGTAGATCACACTACCAGTAACGACGACATTTGTCCGATCAAACTGTATAGTATAGTCAACATTTCAGGTGGACATTGTCAGCGGGTGGATGGGTATAACACCACCATGGCCAGTTGGTTTGATACCAGTTGGGAAAAAGACCGCTGTGATCATGGACGATACAGTAATCTAGAAGTTTCAAGTCTTACTATCACCTGTTTTCTCCACGAATAAATAGCGCTTCGGAGACCGACCTTGAAGCAATCTTTATATACAAATCAGGACGAGGTTGCCGGTGCAAACGAGTTTCGGCGGCTTAGTGGGTATAATGACTGGTGGTATGTTTACTGTTGCAGATGTAACCAAGAAATCACGATCAGCGTCGATATAGAGCCCAGAGGGAGCGAGGAACTTGCTTATACTGGTCGGCCTAATTGATTGGAGAGTCGGCGTGACTACAAAAAAATGAGTCAATTTGGAGTGGAAGAGTCCCAAGGCGAGTCGTACCAATGAGGGGTGGTATAGAGAGAGGAGCGGGAATGACCGTGACCGTTAAGAAGGACAGAAGAATGAGAGTCGCCGCCTGCCAGTTCATCGCAATAGATCCACAGAGGTTTACTTCCCCTCTCGAACAAAGCTCGTTTTATAAGTCGAGAGCCTGAAGCTTAGTCAACCTCATGCACATGTGTCGGAGGAAAGGTGCCAAAGAACCAAGATATTTGTCGGCCTTCCCGAGTACCAGTATGTCACTCGAATACATCGATTTGTTCTGGGAGGTTGATGTGCAGGTTTATTTGTGTGAAGAAGCCCTTATCTGAATAGATGAGAGTACCGAGAGTACCGGACAGTTCAGTTTCGTCGATGAACAGTCACAGCAGACAGCGCCCAACCTTTAGCTTTGTTGGCTGGATCGATATCATTTGGTTCTTGATGAGTAGTAGCATACAGCAAATGTTTGTGCCTCGCTGTTCCCTCATATAGCCGCTGGCGGGGTTCGGTCTTCATATCTGATGCTCGAGCCTGTTGAATGGTAGAGGGACTCCATTGCGCAAAAAGCTCGATACAGCCTCAAAAGCCCATCGTCGATCGTCAGTATCCCAAGTTCGAGTCGAGGGAGGTGCGTGGACAATGGTTTAAGTCGCAAAAGGGTGCTCCTGAATTGGTAAAGATATCATGAGCCGCTGAGCGTCCCAAAGACCCTTGTCAGATAGTTCTTCTCCAACAAGGCACAGCTGCGTCCTGGTACGATGACCCGCTACATCCTTTTTCCACCTTTGGTTCAGAGATTCAGAGATTCCTGACAGCTAGACACGTGAATATCAAGGGTTGGCAGATGCTGCGAAAGAGGGGATAAGAGACAAAGCAAAGGGTTCTGGAAAGGGAGCCGTGATCAGCGTTGAGAATCTTGGGCCATATTTTGACTGGGATCTGCTCGAGAATGCTGGAAGGGTCGGCATTGTTGGGCGCAAGGGGTATGAGTACCTGCTCATCGTCAAATTATGCAAAGGCAAGAGCATGAAAACTCATTATGTGAGGGCGAGGACAGAAAACTCCTTCAACCACTGCTGTACACAAAGCGACAATGTGTCGCTCATAGTGTGACCTTCGGAGGACATCAAAGATGTGAAGAGCTCTTGTACAGCCCCGGCGACAGGCGTTTGGACCCTTGAAACCGTGGTCCCACGCGCGGGGGTTCAGGATGAGGGCAAGTGGCTCAGAAAGAGGCCTAAGCTGGAGCAGAGGGGGATTTGAGGGCTACTGACGAGCCGATCGACATGCAAGGTCAAGCTGACGGTCAGACGAAGAATATCCTGGCGAATGATCTGCACTCACCACCGACACTCCTCGTAGGATAAGACGAATGCACGATAGACAGCGGTGGCTACGACCCAGAAGGTCCAAGCAACACTACCGTCTGAAGGGTTAGGGTTCTAAGAGCCCAGTCATTCAAACTCGAGATTGGAGGAGTCCAAAGGTATTTCCAGAGAGAAATGGCCCTTCTAGTATCCATTCGTACAGTAGAATATAAAAGTACAGGAAAAATACAACATGAGAATAGATAAGAGACAGCGAAAGAGGTAAACAGAACGCAGCACGATCACTCTTCGTCTTTCTTGCCCTTGGTCTTCGTTGGTAGAAGCTCAGGTGCGATGTGGGGCACAACACCACCCTGCGAGATGACGACGTCACCGAGGAGTTTGCCCAATCTAGAGGAGAAGCGATATCGAGTCAGAACTAGCGCCGGGACCATGTAGAGAGGCAAGACGTACTCTTCGTCGTTTCGGATGGCGAGTTGGAGGTGACGAGGCACGATACGGTGCTTCTTGTTATCACGGGCAGCGTTGCCAGCGAGTTCGAGAATCTCAGCTGCGAGATACTCAAGGACGGCAGCGAGGTAGACTAATGGAAATCGCCGAGTCAGCAATCGAGATCAGACTCCAAAGATAGCGGATTACTCACCGGGGGCACCGGCACCGACACGTTGGGCGTAGTTGCCCTTCTTCAAGAGACGGTGGACACGACCGACAGGGAACTGCAGGCCGGCCTTGGAGGAGCGAGACTGGGACTTGGAGGCTTCACCAGTGGTGGCCTTGCCAGACTTGGACTTGCCGCTAACTTTTCCAGACATGGTGGTTATGGAGTGGGCTGGTGGTGGTGGTGAGCGGTGGGCGGTGGTGGTGGTGGGGGTGCTGAACGACGATGGAGGAAGAGATCTGAGAATGTCGCGCCGTATTTATACCCAGCCGAGCCCCAATAAACAATCCATCAATCAACAAACACGCCCACGCGTCTCACGCGTCGAAGCCAAACAACAGCAAAGTCACGTGTGGATATATATACACAACGCATTGGTCGAGGCAAGACTCTCCAACTTCCCTTCAAGCCACCACCTCCACCGCTCGTCTTTTCGCCTCGTCGCCCACCTCTATCATACCAATGGCACCCAAACCAGCCTCGACTGCCGGCAAGGCCCCCGCATCCACCGCCTCCAAGGCTCCTGCTAAGCCTGCCGAGGGCTCTAAGGCTGCTAAGAAGACCTCCAAGCCTACCACTGCTGGCGATGGCGAGAAGAAGAAGCGCAAGAAGGTCCGAAAGGAGACTTACTCCTCCTACATCTACAAGGGTAAGCTCGGAAAGCCACTTGGGTCATGAATCGACTCTGACTCGTGCATTTCTAGTCCTCAAGCAGGTCCACCCTGATACCGGTATCTCAAACAAGGCGATGGCTATCTTGAACAGCTTCGTCAACGATATCTTCGAGCGCATTGCCACTGAAGCCTCCAGTACGTGTCATGGTCGGTCACGCGTCGTGATGGGTTTACTGACGCGTCTTGTGCTCTCTCAGAACTTGCTGCATACTCCAAGAAGTCCACCATCTCGTCTCGCGAAATCCAGACCGCCGTGCGCCTCATCCTCCCTGGTGAGCTTGCCAAGCACGCAATCTCTGAGGGTACCAAGTCGGTAACGAGTGAGTATCGCGTCGTATTGGTTTCGTATTCAGTCTCTAACTGCATTTTCAGAGTTCTCGTCGGCGGGTACCAAGTAAACCTTGGATCTGGTTTCTGTCTCGCATCTCGTTTTCGCTTTGTTATCTGCATGTGTACACCATTGTATTTCCATAATTTTTATTTGTACGGGCATTTATTCGGCATGGACTTCCAGCACGGTTTGAGTTGAGAGGACTGTCTTCGGTGTGGCTTGCTACTCTGATTTGCTTCAACTGCTTATCGTTTCAGCTCGTACTGACATCGAATTGCGCAGGTTCCTTGCTCTCGTCCCCCGGCCCTCGTTCACCGTGTACACAGTCTTGAGGACAACGCGACGGGCGATGATTGGACATGGATGCTACGTTGTGGTAGGAATCCTTGGCCACTCAATTAACCCTGGCAATGTGTGGCAAGCTCATGATCACGAAGACATTGTCCATCATTGGCGTCTCCCTCTGGTTGACCGTTTCTCATTGTGAGTAATTGTTCTATCATTGCCTCCACTCACCCCCTTCTCACTCTGACAAGTCCGAATCGAATCAGCGCTCTAAATCTTTGACTGATAAGCGGGAGATTGCACGGAGTGTCCGTCCCTTTGACCTCATTTGTCCTGGCTGCCACCGTTCCCATTTATGTCGCTGCACGATTGTGTTGCCCAAATTATGTGACGAGGTATGTGCTCTCTTCACACCTTTGATGTCGTTCCGAAGTCACATTGAATCCCATCAGCCTCCATTCAAGGCAGTCAATCAGGGTGCTACAATTCGTATTTCGTCCCTCGTCCCCCAACACCGAGAGTACCGCTCCAATCGCAACCTCGTACCGTGCCAAATCTAACATAACGTCTAAAGAAAGGTGAGCATGGCCATCTGACTTGGTCAACAGCTCGCGATCTAACGATGAACAGCTTCTCACGATGATCCAGCAGCTTCCGCCCGAACTATGGAGCAGGATTCTGCACTCGGCAGAGGACTTCACCCCAGAAGACTTCAAGACCCTCTGTTTCGTGGCTCACCTCTTCAAGACTATCTCCCAGCCTTTGGTTTATCAAAGGCTTGGTTTTAAACGCGCCAAAGTGACTCAATATTCATCCACATCGAACTCGGGGGAGTGGATAAATTCTCAAGATATCGACCGGTGGAGGAGCGATGTAAAGGGTCTTATCCGGGCGGACAGACGCTTGTGTCTTGTCGCAGGTAGTGCCTCTTTATCGACTTTTCCCAGCACGATCTCCATCGGTATGGCGCCAGAGTTCGGCCATCGCAGTGTCAGCGCGCAACAACTCTCGGCGATAGGCAAACGAGGGTTATCGAAGGCTACCTGCAATGTCTTCTCGCAGTTCACGGCCACCCTCTTGCGAACTCTCCCATTGTTTACTCGTCTCAACCGACTCGAAATCCATTCTTTCCTTATCGACGATGGGATGATGCAGATGCTAGCATCGCACCCTACCCTTCACGAGCTTAAGCTCGCAGCTTGCTCGTTTTCCTCCCCGACATTTCCCCTGCCGTTCATCCGCTCCTTGGAACTGCACGCGGCGTCGCAGGAGCAAGCTTTAGCAACACTCGGCCTCGCCTCACAACATCTCGAAGAACTGCGGATCGAGCATACAGCGGTCTCGACCATTTTCAAGCACCTCTGCTCAATACCCCAATCCGAATCACCGTTAGCCAACTTGAACAAACTACGATCTCTCACAATCAACCATGCACACGGTCAGCCCGGGCTCGACGACATGGAGCACCTGCTGAGCTACATGCCAGCGCTGCGTCAACTTGATCTTGGTGATGCGTTTATCGACGTTCCAGCAGATAGTGGGGTCATGAACCCGTCCACGATACCGTGCCTACAACGATATGTGGGGCCGCTGTCCTTCGCTCGATACATCATACCCGGGAGACGTGTCAACGACATCCGATGCGGGGACCGTCAATTTGGCCATCATGTGAAGACGTGGGCAGAGCTTCAAGAGTATTTGAACCCGCTATGCTCGACCATAGGGGGTGCGGAAACCGTGACGTGTCTTCACTTTTCACCGCACGAGGTCGCGCCTATATGGCTCTTGAGTCCATTTGTGGCAGAGGCATTCCCCAAGTTGGTTGACTTGAGGCTTCCCGTTGGGCTGGGTGAGCCCAGCAAGACACTGCGAAAGCCGTGTGCTTGCATTAGGGATGACTTGCGGTTCTTGAGTGGTTTTGGCGCTGTAAGATATCTCGAGGAGGAGAATGTTGAGGAGATGGTGAAAGATATTAGGGACAGGGTGGAGATGGAGCTTGTCTCGGGGTTGGATGATCCTAGCCATCCAGCTAACGCGATCAACAACAATACGGAAAGCGACACCCTTCGTATTCCTCGTCCCACTTGGGTCCCTACACCAGAAGTCAATGTCGCAGTGACCCTTGCTGGGCTTTGTACAGACGTCGTGCTGGACAGCGCGGGCATGCCGTCTCGCCATCCTAAGAACTATCTAGTGCGTAATTTTCCTGATTGACGAGTCGCCGATAGTAACTGACGTCTGATCCTTGACACCTACCTCTAGGAAGCGCTTGCCTACTTTGCCAAAGGCTGGTTCCCGCTTCCAGTAAACATTCGGACTCTTTCGTTGACGCCAGCACCCCGGCCTCAGCAAATCCCGGGCGTTGGTGCTATCGATTTCCATCTGACTTTCTTTTCGCCCTCTTCCATGAGGGAATCAGGGTCGCGCGCCGCGATTGTGGCTGCTCTCGGTGAACGATATCCCAGCCTAGAGACCGTCACATTTTTCGGCTCTGAAGGCCCTCGCTATGGGAGGACTACGAGCTGGGGTAACGGCAAAACCCGGTGGTCTCTTTATGAGTAAAGTGGATCTCCTTTTTCTCGGACACTCACTGGCAGGGAAGGGACAAGGAGCTACATATATTCTAACTGTACGGCCTTTGTCTGTTGCCTCCTCGAATGCAACGAAATCTTCCAGGTAAATGCACTAGTTGGCCTCCCAGGAGCTGCCGATCGAAACATCGGGGCTCCCAGAAACCACACGAAGGTGTTCTGTTATCGAACAACGATTACTGTGATACTGTGAATTCGTTCCAAGAACTCGAGCACTGTCCTAGTCGGGGATATTTCCCTCGTATTTTATCGAGAAACGGCGCCTGGAACTAACTTATCAATTGTTCGCTACACCACGGTCTCACCACGGGTGAGAGCGTAACTTGCTTGCCGTCGGCGGGCGTCAAGTGCTTGAAATCACGCGTCGTTCCGTCTAATCAACGGACTTACATAGATAGGTCGCCGCTGCCTGATGGTATGTAGATTTTTGCGCGTTTCACGCTCTATGGAGATGCGCGAGCGTCGGAGGCTCGGAGCGCTCTTGAATAGAATATTGTTGATTGGTTGACCGTCCCTTCTCCGCATAGGTGCTTGCTGCGCCTGTTCAAGGCGTTGACCCTGTGTTTTGTGAACGTACCTAGTGAGGGATACACATTTCGTGGGTGTCTATGCCGATCCTTCAAATCACTCGGCAAATAAAAATTGTCGCAGGATCGATGACATTCAACACCCAACGTCCAACCACAATAACCAACTACATGACCAGCATGCCGTACTACCAAAGTCCGAAAGTCTCCCTACATGACCAGTCACTCAGTCGAGCTCGTCCAGAGACCTTGCAGCAACACCACTTGAAAAACCGAACATTCGTTAGCGTGTGTCCACTGTCTCATCTACGTAAACGACTGAAGCGAACTCACCTCTCCTCAATCTCAATCTCCCTGGGGGCCACCCTCTTGTAAGGCCGCAACGGCCCGAATAGGCCCCTTAGAGGGGCACGCCTGCGAGCTTCCAACTCCACGTCCTCGAGCTCCCTCGATTGCAAGCCTTTGTACCCGACAGGGAGGCGGCGCCTCCTTCTGGGCATGATTCCACGAGCTTGCAGTTCGGCGTCTTCCTCGAGCTCACGGCCCAAAACCTTCTTGGCAATCTTCCCGAGGAAGAAAAGTGGTTCGCGCGCGTCAAGCTCTTCATCCGTGAAGTCTCGACCAAAAATCTTGCGAGCGATCCTCCTAAAGATCGGGGCGCGAGCTTCAAGCTCCTCCTCCGTCAAGTCTCTTCCAAAGATCTTTCGGGCAATGCGCCTGAAGATCGGGGCGCGGGCCTGGATCTCTTCGTCCGACATCCCTTCGAGAGCACGTTCAACATGTTTTTGAAGGTGATGGTGGCTCCTCTTGTGGAGGTGGTGGTGGTGTTCACCACCATGCTCGTGGCGAGCTTCGAGCTCCTCTTCGTCTATGAAGTCCCTAGCCTCGAGCTCGTCATCGAAATCGCGACCGAAGATCTTCCTGGCAATATGCTTGAAGAACCGCGCTTCGAGCTCGTCTCTGGCCTCTAGGTCAGTCTCAGTGGAGGTGAGGTCGCGTCCGAGAATCTTGCGGGCGATTCTCCTGAAGAAACGAGCTTCCAGATCTTCAGAATCGTTGAGCTCTCTTGCCGCGTGATGATGGTGTGAGCTGGGCTCGTGCTTGTGGGCGTGCTCCGACCGTCTGTTATCAATCTGCGTTAAATACTCTAGAGTTGTTTGGGGAGAAGATGAGGCTTACGCGGAGACATCAACGTTGGCGCCTTCGACGTTTGAAGCTGGGTCAGCGTACGCAAACGTGGCGAGGATAACAGCGACAGTGACGGTAGCAGCAGTGGTGAGTCGGACCATCTTGTTTTGGGGGTTGCTGTGAAGGATGTGGGTGTTGTGGTTGTGTTTCTAACACGAAATAAGCCGATGATTGTGCAAAGTGAGTTAAGTCAGTGAATGAAGTTGAGTAGTTTTCTGAGGATGTTCTTCTGCTAGACCTTGGGTATTTATACCTCTGGCTCTTGACGGTCACCAAGGCCAGAGTTCGCCCCTTTATCTCTGGGTTTCACGTACATTATCCAGACTGCCCAAATGATAATAGGGAGAACTCAATCGGAATTGAGTTCCTCGGGCGTTGCGGTAATGAGCAATTAGCCTCAACGGTCATAGGTAGGTGATTACAGTTTGTGAAGTCGCAGTTTATGTGATCCCTTTCTCTCTCCGTCAAGGCCTTTGCTTGTCAGTGTGCTTTGTCTATAGTACATTTCTTCTGTAAACTCTCGACACTCTCTTGATTGAGGCAGTGTTCAGACTCTTCTTTGAACCTCGGGCTTCGCGCGAGTAGCGTTAGGCTCGCCAGGCTATGATACTACAGCCATCGCTGCCTTGACACTCATCTTTGTGATTTGTTGGCGACACTTCTGATATTAATAGGACACTGCAGCAATGTACACTCGTGCATCATGGCCGCGACCATGCATCAGACGCCCAAGATCGTTCTATTGGGCTGCCATTCCAGAGCAGACATTTCGAGTTTTAGACTGGTATGCTGGCTTGTCGAAGGGCTTCATGGGACCACTCAATTTCAGCTCACCGGAGACAGCCGCGGAGAGAGAGGTGTGTGTGTGTGCGATTCCAAACCCCACTTCTGGCGCCCAGTAGACCTTCAAGACCCTTCGCTGACCCTGCTCACCCGAGCCTTAGCAAAATTGACCACTCTCGGTGAGCAATATCTCGGCCGAGACTCCTCCGCGAAGGCTACGACCTTGACTGACGACAAGACCAGGTGGTCTCTGCATGAGTAAAGTAGATGTCATGCCAGATCGTCTCAGGAAATGCGCCAGGGATACTTCTCTGGATCGACGGCCTTCTTCAAGAATACGACAAGATACACCTGAACGTGCACTCGCCGCTTTCCAGGGCCCCGAGAAATGCGAATCGAAAACATGGGGGCCTCCAGAGAAGGCACGGCGAATTCGAACAACGAATACGGTTAAGCTGTGGATTCGTTCCGATTCGAGATATGCCAAAGGCTATATATCCCTCAGGTAGATTTAAATGCTTGCCTGACGCTCGATGACTCGTCAGTATTTACGAGGTATTTTGCCAATGAGCCTACGGCGCAACTTCGTGAAGAGCTCCATTCGAGATGCCTCATGGGGTCTGCTGTGCTTTGAATCGGTCCTCGTCGACGTTGATGCCCGTTACACCAAGGCGCGAGCGTAATTTGCTTGCTGTCAGCACTGAAAATACGTTGCGCACTTACATATATAGGTCGCCGTTGCCTGATGGTATGTAGATTTCTGCGTGTTTCGCTCTCCATGGAGATGCGCGGGCGTCGGAGCGCTCATTTTCCGTTCTTGAAGATTGTCGATTCGTTGGACGTCACCTCTCCGCATTTGTGGCTTGCTGCGCCTGTTCAAGCGTCGACACGGAGTCTTTTTCACGTACCTAGTAAGGGCTACACATTCGCGGGTGACCTGATTCGCTTATGTTTGTTACAGGCACCGCTGCCAGTTCACCGCACCTGGTCTGCAACGCTATGCATTGCCCTCGACATCGAATTCAGAGTCAGGTGAAGCGAAGAGCAATATGTATCAATGATTTCGCAGCTAACCTCCTTCAATCCTTTACGAAATGACGACGTAGCAGTGACACAGGATTCGCGGGCTTACCTTTCGTTGAAACCTCCTCAGCCCGCTCTGTCCGTCAAATTTGGTCCAAAGTCGACTGTTAAGGTAAGTGTGAGTTGATTTAATGACATACGCCAAATGCAGAAACTTGTCCCGTTTCTGTCGGGGTAGTGGTATATAAGTCAGACCGGTGGATTCACAAGGTGAAGCGAACAACTCGACTCCCCCAACCCTTCTTCGAGCACCACCATAGCCTATAATCTACAACACACCACAGCTTTACTCATGCATGGCTCAGGAATGCCTAATCACGCTGAGCTTGTTGCGCTCGCCCAAGCTCAACGAGATAACAATGTGAGTTCCTCATTTACTGATTTTGGGCACCTACTGATCGCTGCCGACTGTTCCGTATGTTCAGAATGTCGTGTGTGAGCAAAAACAAGTAGCTTAAAATACATTGAGGGCTGACTCTGAAGCGACCAGTCGCGTGTGTGACCCTTGTTGTAGGTCAAGCTTCAGTTCCATTCAACTCGTTTGCTAAAACGAAGACCACCTTCACGCAGGCTGTGGATCTCCTGCATACTCTCCCAAGCGAAGTCCGTTCTCTGTCATCCGTCAATGTATCATCGAACAATAACATTGGGCTCGTAGATCGCAGTGGTCTGGCCCGGAAAGTGGAACGGGGGAAAGATCCTGTTCTTTCTCTCTCGGTATTTGGTCTGGGTGGACATTGCTATCGTTTTGCTATGTAAGTGTTTTGTATTTTCTTAACGACGTATTTCCGACAGGTTGGACAATGACGTAGATTACACGTCGATGTCCTTATCTACGACGGTGAGCTACCCGCCTGTCCAAATTTGATGAGACACTTTTGCTAACGTACGAGTCACCGTAGGCTTGCAAACGGACATTCGTCGCCGGTTCTGGTGAGTCGCTTCGGCGACGAGCTCTTAGGATGCTAGAAACTAAAAGTTCTAGTTCTACTTACTATTGGTGGGGCGATATCAGCAGGTGGGTGCTGTATTCATGCGAGCCTTCTTAAAAACGCAGGACGAACTTCAGTTTTTCTAAAGTCGATTTCTCTGAGGTCAGCGGTTCTATTCCTCCGCGTTTATGCCCTTTCCGCCAGAAATATGAAGCTTGGACTATTTCTTGTGCTGATGTTTCTTGTGAGTTTCTCAATTTGTCAAGTGATTGCGCTCGAGGTCGACTTACCTCCGAAACCCTTGTCCTCAGGCACACAACGCTGTATCGTTCTGGGCTATCGCTGAGTTCAGTTTAACGGTCAAATGTGATGTTCAATTTCAACAAGACTCTTGAGACTCCTGACTGACCTTTGAGCTTAGATGCACCGTCACCTATGTCGCGACTCATAAGCTGCTTTCCGACCACAGGAAATCATTTCTTACTTACCGCCATCTTTATTTCACTTTTGGTCCAAGAGCTCTGTAAGTACCTGCTTCTGACACCACACATTCCAAGATGGATGCTCACGCCAACCCAGTGATAGTATCGATGACATTTTGGATCGGGTGCAGAAAATATCGAAGGATGAAGAGTGAACTTTTGTCAATTTTCTATCGGGATGGTTTCGTGTTCTTTGTTTTAATATCAGGTATGCAGAGCCTTTCATTGAACAAGAGTCGTCTGATGAGACCCTTCCAATTCAGCCAGCACTGTCGGGAACATCCTTTGCAATCTTTTAGGGACAGTGAGTGGCATGTAGAAATCACTTCAATCGTACTAACTTCTCCTTTCTATTGATAGCCAGGTTATATCTATCTCCTTGCAGTGTAAGCGAGTGTGTCCCGACGCAGTTCGGAGAGCTGACAAATTCCACAGTCCACAGAGGGTCATCCATTCGATCCTGTCGTCGAGAATGATTCTGCATTTACGTGAAGAGAACAGATGGGCTTATGAGCCGAGAAACAGCGTGCAGATAACGGAGATTCGGTATGCTGTGGATATGGAGGTACTGGGAGGAACAAACCCAGAGCGATCAACTCTTCAGAGTCAGTACCGACTCCCTAATTAAGACCAGTTGTATAATACAGTCGCTTCATGTATTTTCGAGTCGACCTTCGTTCGTTCAAGCCACGGTGACTGGACCATCAAGCCATCATGATGCCAAAGTTTGCCGCCGGTTGTCGCTCCGATAGCTTCCGGTTCTTTTGACCGTCACATACAGGCCACCTGCAGGCTGAAGCCCCTCTTTCGGTTTGAGTCATCGTCGGGAACGGTGGCGATGGAATTCCTGGCGGTCGAATATTTGCCCTTCTCTCTTTGCATCTCAGAGCCATGGCTAACGGCCATCCCGATCACTCTCATCTTCAGCCCGATCCTGCTAGCTGCAGGACAACTCAAGTTGATTCACAGGTAGAAGATGAAGATCTTTCCGAGGACGAGTTGTTTCCCCCAAGAAAGGTTTCGCAATTGGGGATATGGCTCCAGTGTCGAGCATTTGTGCAAGTGAATTCGGGCCTCCTTCTCGTGGCGGCATCGCAAGCCTTTTTTTCGATGATGTATTCATCGGTGAAAGTGCTGAATAGTATTGACCCACCAGTCTCTGCGATCCAGGTATGTTTTTCTTGCTCGCTGATTCTGACTCATTCGCTGACCTGCTATCTCAAGCTAGTCGGCGTTCGGATGGTGAGCGCTTGAGCTTTTGCTTGAAAACCTGCGATCAATTCATATTGACCCGAGGGTTTCTATCCCAGTGTGTGTGTGTAAGTTTCCAAGGTCGGTCTGCCATTACTGACACCAACCCCCAAGACGACTAGATAGGAAAACCCCCAAGAAAAACCTATCCCACGCCGCCTTGGTAACCATGAGGGGCTGGCGGCGACTGTGCCGTTGGGTGTCCCCCACCCACCGACACGTCCATCCGACAGAAGCCTCATGGCCGGAGGGTTAATTGTAGTCTACCACAATCCAATATCTTTTCTGAGCCCGGTGTTGGCTTCCAAACTCTATGTAGTATTAACTCCAGCTAGATACAGTTGCACATCGTACGCGAATTCTGCCACTACGGCCACCGTGCCCCTGTGGTTCAGTATATAAACAAGCTGTGCAGTCGAATCATTGGCGAGACAGGACAACTCTGCGGTCTCGTGGTCCGTATATACGAGGTATAGCTGCTCCACTAGCCTACCTCTCATCTCCACCAACCCCTCGTCCAAGCACTCAAGCCATACATGAGCAGGAGTCTCCACATCCTGCTCACAGCGGCGACACCTCCTCTCCGCTCTTGGTACTGGTGGCGACTGCTTTGCTAGAGTCTCGTCTCGATACCTGTGGTCTGCAAGCAGCAGTTTCGTTAACGCTCTTCGATGCCCGGGATTTGCGATCCTCAAATAATGGCGGAACCGCGATGGGATGACCTCCCACCTCCCTCCCTCCTCGGACGGAGGTTCACGCCTTCCGTGTAGGAGGTACAACCTGTTTGCACCCTCTGTCTGGGACATCAGTCGGCGCTTGAGTGCTTCGGATAGACCCTTCTTCACGTTCCCTATCACTTCCTCCCGCATCAGTTCTGGGTGCGCCGGGAAAACCAGATCCCGAGCCTCCCGAGCCAGGGCCCCCCGCACGTCACTAACCCAGGTGCGGTGACCATCGTAGTCTAACGCTATCGCCTCCCTGAGAGCTTGTCGCACATATCTCGATGGCGGGCATTTGACCATATAGAGCCAATATCCCATTACTAGGTCCAACCGCCGAAATTCCAATGGGTCCAGGCCTGTCTCTGTAAACAGCACCGAGATTATGCTCCACTTTGTCAGTCCTAGCGTACGGCGAAGGAAGGCTTTTTGCACATCACCAAGCAGGGTTAATGCAGTCATGTTGATATCGGGCATCACCTCACATCCGTGTATGAGATGGGGGTCAACTAAGGCCATGTATAGTTTCACAGCCAGAGCTGGAGGGAGCACGCCAATAAACTGTTCCACTCCACATACTCCTCTCCCCACTTTTTGAGCCTTCTCCCTCTTCTCCTGATAGTGCGCCCGTAGAAGCCCGGCCCTCCCTGTTGATAATGTGAACCCGAGATAGCTTTGGGCATCAACCACTGCCAACGCAGATCTGCCATCTCCGAATGTGAAGACTCTGCGTCGGTCCCTCGGCTTCCTTCCTAATATCATAACCACGGACTTTGTTGAGTTCATCTTCATGAAGTTTACCCGACACCAACGCAGCATACCATCCAGCTTTTTCTGCAGGGCATCCGGTGTTGTGGCTAGGAGCACCACATCATCAGCCTGTTCTAGGCTAGCCACCTGTACGTCCCCAAGCCTGATGTCACCGCTGTCTGTCCCAACATACTCTGGGAGATCGGCCAGATATAGAGCCCATAGGATCGGTGAGCACGTATCTCCTATGAGAATCCCCATATCTGCCTTGAACTCCTCCGACTCGCCTCCATCATGTGATACTGTATACGACATCTCTTGGTACAGCGCTCGAAGCCAGTCAAAGACCCTTCCTCCAGCCCCTGCCTGTCGCATTTTGAGCCACAGTGTTGCCTGCTCCGTCGACGGAAATGCGTTCGATAGGTCCACAAATGCTGCATATAGGGTTTTTCCCATCGCCTTTGCCTTTTCCACTGCGCACCTGAGCACGAAGACATTGTCGTTTGTCCTGTGCCCTTGTCTGAACCCGTTCTGCGACGGGGGGACCAGCCCTTCTCTAGTGGCCCACTCCACCAAGCGTTCGTGGACCAGCATCGTCATAAATTTGAGCATACAGCTCTCCAGCCCAATCGTTCTATAGCTCTCTGGCACCTCCTTCGGTTTCCCCTTCTTGCATAGCCCCACTAGCCTCGTCTTCACCCAGATTGTTGGTGAGTCGCACCGTTCAATGCAGCGATTGCAGAGGTCCAGCAGGCAGCCGTTGTCCATCTGCAGTATGTCGCGGTATGAAATGCCATCCCGACCCTTCGCTGAACCCACCCGAGCCTTCAATTTCCCTTTGGCTACCTCTACCTCCTCCTCCGAGAACGGCCTCGAAAAGGACTGCAAGGGTGATTCATCGATGGTGGAGTCGGATGACCGTCTGGTTCAGTCCCAGGCGCTCCGCGCAAAAGGACAGAGGCAGGGAAGATGGCATGTTCATCCTCTCCCGAAAAACCTCCATCAGCACTTGGGCCGTGATCTCCCCACAACTCCCCGATTTAGACTCCTTCAGCTTCCCGAGAAACTGCCAGAACTGCCTCTCCCCCGCCGTCTCATACAGCTCCAACCGAAGCTCCGCCTGCCTCTCCCTACTCTTCCTCTTCACTGCTATCAGAGAGCTTTCCGCCTCTCGTGCGGTCTCCCGATATCGCTTTTTGTTTGATCTCCTTTCACCCAGTTCAGCAGTTACTTTGTTTGCTCTCACCACTGGCCCCGTTCCCCTACATCCCTCGCACCGGCACCTATCCCTCAGTCTCTCCTGTTGCTCCGAGTCGTAAGGTGGTACTGGCGGCATGGCTGCTCCCTCCTTGGCAAGCTCATCAGCGGCATCATTGTGTCTGTTTCCACTGTGAGCTTTCACCTTTCGAAAGGTGACCGTGGCGGGTCGGGACTTCAGCACTGACGCAATATCCGCTAAGACGTCCCCATTTGTAACCTTCCACCCCAACGCTGCCTTCTCCGGTCCCCACTCGGTGAGCATTTTGATTGCGTATTCCGAGTCAGAGTTGATCACGAGCGACCTGTGGGTGTTGGCTGCCTGGAGCGCTCGCAGGATTGCATACACCTCCCCTCTGTTGTTCGTCTGGCTGTCAGGCACCCTAACCGCAAGGTTTTTCCTGTTCCCTGGTCCGAAAAACACTCCTGCCCCCGCTCTAGCCCCACGGTTACCATTGTCGACGCAGGACCCATCGACGTAGATCTGGATTGCTTCCGTGACGGAGTATGCAGGGCCATAGAGTACCGATAGTTCCTCATCGGGGCTTGCACGCGACTCCCAGGCCCTCACCAACAGCTTGTCCAGCTCAGTCTCCTCCGGTAGCTTCACTTTCCTCCTCCTGCTCCGTGTACCCTCCCCGCACTGGCTCAACTGCCCCATCGCTCGGGCAGGCACTCGTACCGACACAACCACCTCCGAGTGATCTGACCAATCCCCTCTCCACTGGTGTACCACAACCGACTGTGTGACATCGAGTGCTGCTTGATTCCCAATGGCATAGTCCACCACTGCATGACCCGCCGCTCGATGCGACGTGTAGGACGAGCTCTGTTCCCCGAACTGTGAAATGCCGTTGAAGATGATAAGCCCATCCGACCTGCAGAGTTGCAGTAGCGCCCTACCCCTTGTGGTAACGTTGTTCCCCACATCCTCCGAGATCCGTGGTAGGGTAGGGTGTGAGCTGAGGGAACCAGTCCTCGCGTTGAGGTCGCCCAGTATCAAGAGGGGCCCTGACTCTTCTCGCAGTAGCGCTGTCAGTTCCGCGAATCGTTCGAAGGGGTTAACATCCGCAAACGGGCTCCAGTCGCTCCCTTCCGGCAGGATGTAAACCGCTGCCAATGTTACCCATCTGCTCCTTAGCACTAGGATATCCGTCGACGTGAGCTTCTTGTCCTTCTCGAGCTTCAGCTCAGCCCTAGACACCACCACCACTCCTCCCCAGTGGCGCCGAAACATCTCCTTGTAGTTCCTTTCCACCGAAGTCATCTCATATCCTGGAACCCCCTCAATCACCTCCAACTGCCCCTCGTGTAGGTGGGACTCCAGGAAAATGTTCACATCATACTTCTGTATTTCTTCTCTGAAATCGGGCCGTGTCATGTTCACCGCAAATCCTCCATCGATATTCCAAGCACGAATAGTTACGGTACAGTTTTCTGGGGGATGTGTTATAATGGTTCGTACTTGGGTGTGGATAGGGTGACCGGCCCCCTCTAGTTTAAAGCGACGACCTCTGCATTGACGGAAGCATACGGGCCCTCTTTGCACCCCCTGGTCCAGAAGTCGGCGATCTTGTGGGCATCCTGTCGACTGGTGGCCCTTCCAAGGATATGGTCCATATTCCCGGTGAGTATAGGCTCCTTGAGGCGGGTGTGCGATCACTTATGTTTGCTGCATACTCTATATGTAAGCTTTTGATATCGTTCACAAGAAATCGCGACAGGTGCTAATGGGTTCGTAGGCTCTGGGCTAAGGTGCCTGATCCATGGCTCGGACCGAAGGGTGTGCGCCTTCTCCTTGCAATGCGGGGAGCCACCGGGTATGTACCGTGCTTTCCTGGCTTCGATGCTCCAGGCATGTATCTAATCCGTGGCAGCTTCGTCAATTTGTTTGCAGTGTATTTTTCCTTGCAGTACCTGTCCCTCTCTGACGCCACTGTGCTTACTTTTCTCGTCCCCATGTGTACGGCTGTGGCTGGCGCGTTGCTCCTAGGAGAGCCGTTCTCAAGGAAACAAGCATTGGCTGCTGGTACGCTCTCGTTATTTAACTCTTCTTTGGGTAAAAGTCATGGTTTCATCTTACTCGTATAGTCGTCAGCTTGATGGGCGTGATTCTCATCGCTCGACCCGCCTCACTGTTTGGTGAAGGAGAGGAAACTCCCCACATTGAAAATAACGTCGTAACACCTGCTCAAAGAATACTAGCCGTTTGGTAAGCGTTGGATGTTTGTCTGTATACGAGTCCATCGTCGCTGAAAAAAATTCCTATAGGGTGGCGTTGATTGGGGTTCTGGGAGCTACCGGCGCATGTGAGTCGCCACGAATGGCGACCTGGTCCTTGGTCTCACCTGTTTTCTAGACACGTGTCTTCGGGCGATTGGAAAAAGTGCTCACCCCCTGCACGCTCTGGCCTCTTTCTCCGGCCAATGTGTTCTCATCTCCTTTACATGGTGGGTATAAAATCGAATTTGAACACCTCGGTCGTGTCATTTACCCACCAGGGTCTGGTATAGGATGTTTGCCACGCAGCAGAAGTTCATAGTCCCTGGCAAGGTTGAATGGCTCGTCCTCTTTGTATTAATCGGTGTATTTGGGTTGTGCGCACAGGTGAGGCATAGTGTCCTTCCACCCGTCTCTCGACACTTGATGGCTGATCTTTTCATGTGTAGGTTCTCTTGACACTTGGGTTCCAGCGAGAGACTGTCAGTCGGGGAAGTATGGCTGTCTACACGCAGGTTGGCATCATCTTTCCTTATTTCTCAATTTAACACAAGTCTCAGAACTTCATTTTCAGATTGTATTTGCGACCGTACTCGAAAGGGTTTTCTTCAAAGCCGTCCCGTCTCTCCTTTCGGGCGTTGGAACAGTAATTATCATATGTTCTGCGATATATATCGCGGTAAGTCTTGCAACGTTCCCTTCTGCCATCATTTCAAGAGACCTGATACTCGGACAGCTATTTAAAGAAGCGGAGACCTCATCTACCGTGACCCTCCGTCGGGAACCAGAGGACGGAGCTCTCGAACAGGGTCTTCTTGAACCCCAATCTAATCATCGGGCTCACCGCTGACTTGATGATGCGAGCTCTGTCCACAAGGTTGGAGGAAGCCGTGTTATTCAAATGAGAGGTAGCGAGCGGTTGTCCCACTCTGAGCGGGATCTGGGTTCCAGCTTGTCGGCCCTGCTTTTCCGCGACTTCAAGTTCTTCTGGAGTAGATGGTCAGGTTGATCGAGCTTCATTCTCTTCCCGGTCTATTTCTCGTTCTCGGGTTCATATTATAATCTTAGGTACCAGTATCTGGTTTTGTATAACCTAGATGAATGTTTTACTTTCTGAAGAAACTGTGAGCGAGGTCTAAACCTCCTCCATAGGCGCGCCGATTTGGATTTGCGTATCAGCATCCAAATCTAAGTGGCAGTTGCTCGGTGCCTATTGGTATAAATTCGGCGTTTGCCGAAGCCCATCAAGCCATGACGGCGTCACTCCCAGTCGCGTCGACGCACCTTCTTGTCGTACTTACCACTCGCGCCTCTGCTCCCTACAATGCAGAATCAGCAAAACTCAAAACCCCATACAAGACTGAACACATTCCATACCACGAAAAAGCAGCTTCTTGGGCACCATGTCCAACCGGCGTGGAAACCAAACGCAGCTTCGGCATCTAGCAGGCAGGCGGAAACCTCTGGCACCAAAATTCTCTTGAGTAGGCTGCCTACAGACGTTGGAGAGAAGGAAGTTGAGGTATGGTCTCACTCGCTTGGTATTGTCCCCCCATTGATTGAATGCGCAGAACGACATTTTTCCTTGTGTTGTGCATGCAGGAGCTGTTCAGGAAGACAGTGGGACCTGTCAGGGACTGCTTCATGATCTACAACTCTCAGTCAAAGTCTAAAGGAATGGCAATCGTTACGTTTGCAAAGGCATCAGATGCCTCCTCAGCCAAGGCTAAATACCATGGCAAGATTATCGATGGACGTACGTCGCTCCTGGTGTTCGTCCCGTGTCCCTGTCTGACCAATTCACAGGTCGACCACTCAAGATTGAATTCATCACTGATAATTCCCCTTCCGCCACCACTCAGCCACAGCAACCACAGCCTTTGACCCTGCTGCAACGACTGGGAGAACCTGTTTCCAACTGGCCTGGAGCTTCGACATCAGCGACCCCACCGACCAAAGCGGCCTCCAAGAAGACCTTGTATGTTCATCCTGCTCGTGTTTATTATGCATCACCATGCTCACTGTATTCCGCTCGTGTTCAGCACAGGAAAGCCGGCGCTCGTTGCCCCAACACTCGCTGCACAACCTAGTCGCCGTCAACGGATAAAGAAAGGTCCGAAGAGGTTGAAGAAGCGCGAGCCTGTAACGGCTGCACAACTCGACCAAGACATGGATGCGTACCGAACGGTGGTGTCCTCTCCAGACCCGGTCGCTTGAGGACTCCTCCGTCGACTCCTCCTCTTCTTACTGTCTGCTCCTGGTTACGTTTCCGCCATCTCGCTCTCTTAGTTACTTTCCGTTTAATCGTACCCAGACGTAGCTATAGCTGACGTCTGATAAATAAGTGCGTACTGTGCTGGCTTTCAAGTCTCTCTGCAACTTACTGTAAATGTTCACCCTCATTGAATGGGAACCCCGACTCCTTGCTATGAGAGCTGACAGCTTGTATTACCCATATCATGAAGACCAATTAATTGACCTGTACCTTGGGCAAAGGGGCTTTTGGGCGGTGTCAATCATTCTTGGGCGTGTTTACCAGAGCTCCATTTTGCTCGCACCAAGCTCCGCGGTGCCTTAGTGCTGGCACTGCTAGAACTGTTCGTGACCTGGAGTCAGTCATCCATCACAGCCCTAAAACGTCCGGGTTCAGCACCAACAAGACTTTTGAACGTTCGAACATGGTTCCTGACGGTTCCCGCCTCTGTACTTTTCAGTGGCGCTGTCCCGATGCCACCAACGCGTGGTCCAAATTTCGTCCATCCATCAACTCTCTTCCTCTTCCCCCACACTCGGAACTCCTGCGCTCTTATTGTCAAAGACGGCGCACTCAGAACATGCCGCCCTTTGACGCGACGCGATCGATCACCAAGAGGATCGGCTTTCCCGATGAGGGAGCGGCAGCGCCCCCTTCATTTCTCGGTTCGCTGTGCAGGTTCTTGGCGCGGAGTCGGCCGAGTAGGACTCCAGGCGTTCCTGAATCAAGCCTTGCGCCAGCCCTTGACATCCTGACAATATGCTGTGGTACTTTCAGGCACTTCTTCCTTGTCCTCACAAAGGTAGGCATTCTGAATTTGCGCGCCAGTTGAACCACAAGTTGGGTGCGCAGGCGTCTACTAAGAGCTACTCGCGCTAACCATCAAAGCGAACTGGCGCCGACGATGCGATGAATGGTGTGGAGAAATGATCGCAATATTGTCAACCGTTCACCACTGAATTTGGTCAGGCCCATACCCTTGTAGGTCCGGAGATGGCAGACGGCATTCAAGCTGTCACAGCCGTCTCAGATTCCCGAGGGGCATAAATAATGCCTACTTTTCCAGCTTTTTTGCCCTCAGCCCTTGTCCTTCTCCCACCCCGGTGAGTACCCCTTTAGCCATTACGGTCTGCGAGCGAGCTTGTTCTGACGTTGTAGGGCATCAGTCGAGCATGGCGCGCAACTCAGGATCCCTTGTCCGCCTCCTCAACACTTTGCTGCTTGTTGTCCCTCTCGCGAAGGCTTGGGTCGAGCTCGACGAGAATCTCATCCCCAATATTCCTGTCCCTCTCCCTGTCCTCACCTTAGGACCTCCCGGCGAATTTCCACCTTACCTGCTCGAAAACATCATCGACGATATTGCTCCTGGCGCCAAGCTCGAGAGGAACGAGACCGTTGGTACTGGGTTGTACGCGTACCAAGGGGATCGGCTGGTTGCCTCAGTTGACCCAGAAACAGGCGAGGTTCAAGTCTTCCCCAACTTGGCGGATATCGTGCCTACTTCGCAAGGCATCGACCCCGAGGAATCGATTTACCACCTTGATTTGGGGTCATCAACCTTCCCAACCGATGATACCTTTGTCACCGAAGTTGTCGTTGGAGCCAGCCTCGTCGGTGCCGCGGTGTCTGATCATGATCCCAGCCTCAGCGTCAGGGCTTCCGACTCTCGGGACAATGTCACCACCGTTGAGCCGGAAACCTACCTCACTCACGGGTCGTATGAACGACGTATCGATGCTGGGGGCGTATCCTACCCCGTCTGCGGTCCGGGAAGCCAGGCCAACTTTGGTGTGGACGCAGTTGGCCGCGTGCACTCCCTCTCGTACCTTTGGCGCTCAGCTACACTTAGCGGTAACAACATCACCGCCAGCGCACGACCAGTTGTTGCCTCTTCGATCAAGTCTCAGCTCGAGCCCATTGGCTTGGAGGCAGGTTGGATCAAGGTCACTACTGTCGATGTTTGCTTCTACGACTCTGGTGCGGGTTTCATTCAGCCCGTATACCGCTTCGTGGGCACAACCCACAGCAACAGCACGGCCACTGCCTCTGAACCGGTCAAGGTATCAGGATATGTCCCCATCGGATCTGGAAGCCCGGAAGTTATACCCTCTGCATACATCAGAACCCTCGATACCCCGCCCACCGATGGAACCACGCCCGCAAAACGTTCCGTCCTGGATTACTTCAAAACTCGCTCCCTTTCACCTCGTGCCCCTCTCCCCGAGATCACTGTGGGCCGATATGTTGTCCGAAATGATGCCCGTCCGTTCCTCCAGAGCGCCATCAACACCTGGAAGAACCTTCGCGGATCCAAGCTCGTCAACTTTGTCAATTCCCAATATTATTGGGGTGATGACTACATGTACATCGGCCGCAAGGATCGCTACGTCAACAGCGTCAACGTCGCCTACACCGAGGGACACGGCAACTGGCACCTCTTCACTACAGAAGAGAACTGCTGCGACGTTGTCAGGATGGGGAATATCCCCGATGAAGGTTATGGGCCTGCCGCCGATGGCTCCCTCGCGTATTGGATGATCCACGCATGCGAGCCGATCCCCACCCCCCTCGACTACGAGCTTGCCGGCGATGAAACTCCTACTCAGTCTGCCTTGGCGCCTTGGAGGCATATCTTCCGAGGTGGGTTGCACGCTGTGTTGAGCTATCGGACGCAAATGTACATCCAGGATACCGTGCCGGAGCGGTCAGCTACCCTCATGGCTCAGGGAGTCCCCGTCATCAGTGCTTGGTTGAAGGCCGCAAATACGGATTCGATATATCGACCCAGGACAACTTACGCTAGCGGCCATTATTCAAACGATAATCCATTTGGCCGCGCGGCAGTCGTGTTCCAGTGTGGACATGAGTCGGATAGGATTTGGCAGCTGGGCAATGCGGGTCGGGGAACATGCTTGAGGATGATTTGGTACAACAACGCCTAACCTTATTTTGATTTACGATCTGGGTTTTTTGGACTTAGCAGTGACCGCTTTTCATTCTGGTTATCTTCCTACGCAGCGACGGACCTTCGACGATAGTACGATGATGAACTTTGATTGAACAACGAGATAGTGGATCCGTATCTACCTTTGACACATCTGTTGTTGGAACCTTCATGATCAGACTCGTAAAGGAGTCTCGATAGCTGTGTTCCCTCCTATCATGTCCAAGCCGAGTTCTAATAGATGTGAAAGTTGACGAAAGCAAAGGTATGGGGTAAACAAGGGCGATGTAAATCACGCTTTGAGCCTTTGGCCCACTTATGAGTTTCCGAGAGGGAATTAAAACGGCCACGTGTATTCATTCATTCTGCGGATAAATAGGAATGCTATAACCTTCGACAACTTTATGCTGTGAAGCGTTCGGAAATTGAGAAACACAATTCCACCGGTCTTTCGTCCAAACTATCAAATTTAGACCCGGCGTCAGTTAGTGTACATGCGGGGCTCCATACCGACTTGGAGTAGCGCATAAGTAACTCACTTTCGTGCTTGATTGGGATGTTGGAAAAGTAGGGTAAGTTACCCGTGAAGATAGCCTCCATATCTCGAAAGGCCGGTGAGCGAAAGGCTACACAACTTCCGCAAGTTCCGCAGAAGATGCGAGTGACTGCAGGAAGTAACAATCTACTAAGCTTTGTTAGGTGAAAGCACCCCGGGGAACGGCGCACCAAGTCTTCCGTTGGGAACCCTCGACATGTATGTGTACTCTTTGGTCGGGCCTGCGATATGGGCATGGTCTGATGGAACGAGGATGCTGGTGCTAAAGGCACTCCCGCACACCTGCTTGCAGTCGTTACAGTGGCAAGCCCTCTACCGGAGGGACCGTCAGTTACAAATGTCGGGGGCATGAGCCTGTGACACATACATGATCTTGATAATCTTCTGCGTGATCGACGCTGATCAGGGTCTCATGACAGAGACACTGTCCGTGAATCGTTGTCGGCATTTGACTGCGACGTCTAGCTTTCAAGAGGTGAACAACAAGGGGACCGGTGCAGGGTAGTAAGTGGTCGCTTGCGGTATTTGTTTCAACTCGGAGTTCTCGCTCTTGGAACTTATACTGTTCATTCACGAGTCTGAACTCGACAGGTTTCCCAGGTCTAGCGGGAATTAAGCTTCAACTTCAACTTCACCACAGAGAAACTCGAACGTCGAACCGATTGCCGATCTTCAGACTTCATTTCACCTCGGGCATCAAGTGCAAGATTGGTGAAACACGAGATGAATACAGGTCGGAGCCTTAGAGGTACTCATTGAGTAGCTAATTGAGATCCCTTCGGCTCGACACTCAGCAGAATGCAGACGGTCACAGTTGCACCGTGACCGCGCGAATTGCCGACGCAATTTATATACTCAGACTTCCGGGGCCACTAGAAATTCAACAACTATAGCATCCTTGGGTAGCACCGATAATTTGGCCATGGAGACTCGCCGTTCAGACTTTCGAGTAAGGCCTTGACTATGGGATGCGGGTTCAAGCTGCAGCAGTGCCTGGCTTGGGCCGACGACCTTGAAACCTGCACAGGTAGTATCATTTCGACCTTGAGGTCATTTATTTTCGAGAGACGGGTAAAATTATGAAGGAATCACCACTGACTGCTACTATGATACCTAGCGCTGCTGACTCTGCACATTACCCGGTTTCCGCTTCATTCGAGAATTTGATTTGAAAGATATGACATCCATCCTTGATCCATCCCCACAAGGCTTTACAAGCAACTGAGATGTGGGCTCCAACTTCGGCCAATCCCTCTGCTGGCGCGCGTTTCAAATTGGCAAATGTCGATCACTAGGGAAAATGACCCTGATGAACCTTGAGCTTGATTTGCAGCACGTTCCCTGCGATTCCCCTCGCTTCCAACCTTCTTGAGCGGTGGTCTTACGAATCAGGTGTTTTCCCGGTTGTACTCGTGCTCGTTGCTCATGGCAAATCGATCATTCTGATTTCAAATTCAAATGCTCGATCAACCCCAATGCCTCCGTGCATGATATAGATATACGGTCTGTTCACGACGATGGATCGTTCCCCATCCAACCCCGCTTCCTTTCAACAATGTCCTCGTTCTGGAATTCTCCTCTTTCCTTGTACGCTATCCCCGCAGCATGGGTTTTGGTATACTATCCACAAGCGCACAAGGTGTGTTTGTGTTCCTCATTGCAAGCCACGTTGGTGCTTAACAGTTTTTTTCACAGGTCAATCTTCTCAAACAAGTCGGGGCATACAACAAGTACATCATTCACGAACTATCCAAAGAGTACTACTGAAATTGGCAAACTGTCCGTGTAGCTTGGAGCCACGCCAGAACATCGCAACACTTGGATCCAAGTCGGGTGTCGAAGATAAGTTGAAGGCCAAGATCGCTCGGGTGGAAGGGACACACGTCGTACGTCTACCATTGCCTCGAGGTTGCACAACGAAACTAATCGCTTCAACTGGCAGAACGGGTTGGAGAGCTTTCCGTTATTCGCCATTTCCGTCCTTGTCGCCAACTACGCTGGACTGGCCCATAGCTCCATAAACAAAACAGCTGCTCTCTAGTATGTTCAACCAGCGTCAAGAAATGGCAGCCCTCTGACCCAAATGTAGCTTGGCTTCACGCGTTCTTTACACCTACATCTATATCCAGCAAAGTAGACAATGGCACAGCTCGATGAGGTGAGAACTTCGTTCGTTCAGCAGCTTAGCTTAGCCTAGAGCTGATCATCAATGGGGTTCAGGAGCCTCGTCTGGCTTGTTGGAGTTGGTACGTATCAGGTTCTTTCTCATTGTCAGCAAGTGCACTGAGAAGTCACAGTTTCATCTCTCTCGCTGCTTGTCAGAGGTGCCAATCTTGTGCACGGAGCATGACCGTGCTTAGAGCCTTTTTTCTGTGGAGCGAACCGTATTCTAGAACGCCTCCCACCGTGATCACTCACCTTGTAGAACCTGGACACACGCATGTCGAGCTCGTGGCACTCAACTGCTAGCTATTTCTCGCTATCTGACGCGATTGTTAGGAAATCCTGAAAGACCCGTTTCTCCACACGCAGGTAGGTGGAAGGAATCTCTGGCTTTCGTTTGTTCGACTCCGTTGAGTTTGGCCCCAAGGCCCATTCGGCGGTCATGTGAATCAGACAAAGGTGAGCAGACCAGACTACAGTGAAGTTGACGCACTGCCTCGGTGACTAGTACGGTTACGGTCACAAGTCGTCTGGCGCAGTCATGGTGACGATCAACTGGACTGGTTGATTCCGAAGACTACAGGTCCACACACTCGTGTATTATAACGCCTCGGTTTTCTACCATCACCTTACCCAGAACACGATGCCAGTCATAGACAACTATTGCGCGGTAAACATAACCCCGCTCCAAATCGTCTGCATTCTATAGACTGAAACCCACACCTAGGTTTCTGGGAACTCGCATTCTGACAAAAATGAGGTGAGGTTCCAAACGAAGGCTCGTCCGACTCTCTCCAAAGCTGAGCATTCTTAGCTTTTTGAGGGCTTGTTTTATGGGGGTATGAGAGACTTTGAAAGTTTGGATCAAGTGCAATCAACTTTGCAAAACGAGTACGAGTATTTTACGGGTGAATGTATGCCTCGGGATTGGAAGGGTGAGTCCTGCTCGGACACTATTCGCTTTGACCAGAATCCATAATTTGCTACTGGACAAGTCCCGTCCAAGCGCGTTTTAGAAGGCTTACTTTTCTCCGAAGACGAGTGTAAGGCGTCCAATGATTGCGTCCTTATATCCGCATGCAGCCCGCCAAAACTCAACCCGGACGGCAGCCCGAGCGCCGAAATGCGCGTCTATTGCAATACTTATAATGGTATTGTATTTGTGCATATCAATCTGGCTCCACCGCTGATAAAATGCATTGAATTAGGGGGTCCCGTCCCCGCTAACCACGAAGACGCGATCGCAATCTTCAACATTGCACCACACGACCCGCCGATATACAAGGCGGCCGACGACCCAAACAAAACCTATACCATAGAATACGACGGATTTTTCGTCTTGTTCTCGGCTTATTGCATCGTACAAACGGCCACTCCGGAATTGACTCCGACCGCACTCTACCACACCCTCGACGGTTGCCATAACCCTATCTTTTACGAGCAATATCCTGCGCTTCACGCTTACGTGCATACTCCGGAGGAGATCAAGTATGGGCCTATCGAAGCAAGCTTTCAGCAGATTGTATCAAAGCTAGACTCTTGCGGTAAAGAGTACTCGAATATGTGGTGGTTCGGCATCATAGGTAACTCGAACCTCACTGACGACGAGATCCTACGCGAAGCGTGGTGGGGAGAAGGGAATTTGTGGGTATACACGAGACCAGACAGGTATCAAGTTACTCTTTTTGAATGCAATGTTTAGCTTCTGACGTTCTCGATTTTTCAGATTTCCTATCTCCAAAGCTATCCGGGCAGCTCCTCTATCCCACTTCCCGAGCCTGTCAGATTCTGCCCAAGGGGACGAGCCCAACTCCAAGGAATCCTCTCCTTCGAGACCCTTGTCCGGGTTCGACGAGCTGCCGCTTGAAATCCTCTTCCTAATCTGTGAACAGTCCTGCCTGAAATCCTTCCTCAACATCCTCGCCCTGTCTCGAGCTATACGACAGCGACTGATGCCATTCACTGACGAGTTGGCCTACAACACCATGAAAAGGGTTGACCCGTGGTACTTCCCCTCAGTTCCAATCCAGACGCCAGACGGGAAACGGCAGCGAGAAGATCTCGATTGGTGGGAGGAGCAATGGTTTGTTGAAGGTGGGATCCAGGCTGGAGAAATACGTTCCAAAAGTCCATGGATGAAATATTGGATCGAGTGTAGTCGTGACTGCAGCATGCGGAACCGAAAGAGGATATGGGGTGTAGCAGAACAAATGAGAGATCTAGGTCTTAGGAAAGGGATACTTACACCTAAATAGGACACTTGAATTCCGTAACTTGCGAATCGTGATGTCATCCATGAATGTCGCCATCCACATCGCCCCTCCTTTCCTCTCTCGACATCGGGACTATCCCAAGCTTGAGCCTGACTTCGTCTTCAGTAAGTCAAATCTAGCCCAATACCCTTGAAAACACATCTCGGAGTCGCCTGCACTTGAAGTTCGGCTAAATGCCAAAATGAAGGAGCATAGATAGCGAGACTAACTGTGAGCTTCTTTCAGACCCATATCCTCAGCAGTCATATCCTCGACATGTCCTCGATCGGAGTGACGTACAGTCCTGCAGGACCTACGCTTCCCCACCCAGCGACGGAGCTTCTCAAAGCTCGTAATGTTGGCTACGTCCGCGTGCAGTGGGTCGATCTCACCAACAACGTTCGTTATCGGGTCCTTCCACTGGCGTACTTCAACAAGCTACTCAAATCAGAGCGGCCCGCGGTCCATCTGACGATAGCCACGTTGGGTTTAATCTTTCTCTCTCTCGCAGATGGCTTTAGTGCCACAGGAGAGCTTGCCTATGTCTGCGATCTCAACTCTATCAAGATCTGCACGTACGCCCCAGGCCACGCCAGCATCATGGGTTGGTTTCAGGAAAAGTACCCCCCACCAGGCCTAAATCCTTCTTATGATATAAATCTCTGTCCTCGCACCCTACTCAAAAGGATCAGCAACGACGCTAAATCCCAGTCCGGCGTCGACTTCCTTGTGGGCTTCGAAACCGAGTTCATCCTCGTAGACAAGAAAACCCATCAACCCGTAAACCAGCACGGTTGGTCCTGCTCTCCCGCCCTTTACACAGGTTCCGCGGAAACCGTTGTTCTCCAGGAGATCGCGGACGCATTGGTCACCGATGGCATCGAGTTGCAGATGTACCACGCTGAAGGAGCGCCAGGTCAATACGAAATTGTCACGGGCCCTTTACCACCCCTCCAAGCTGCAGACGCCCTCATCCATACCCGTGAGACCATATACAACATCGCCAACAAACATGGACTGCGTGCCACCTTGTCGCCTCGAGTCTTTGATGATTCAGCTGGCAGCGGTACGCATGTCCATATTTCGGTTCACTCTTCTCAACCAGAAGAGGCAGGTTGGGCCTGTGATGATATAAAGCTTCGCCCGTCGGAAGCGTCTTTCCTAGCTGGGGTAATCGATCACCTCCCATCCCTTTGCTTGTTCACACTTCCCTTCTACGCATCATACAATCGCGTGCGGGATGGAATTTGGTCAGGTGGAACCTACGCCTGCTGGGGTGTCGAACACAAAGAAACGCCTCTCAGGCTGTGTAACCACACTTCCCTCACTAGCCGCAACTTCGAGTTCAAGATGATGGATGGAACTTCCAATCCCTATCTTGCTCTTTCCGGTATTCTAGGCGCGGGATGGGCAGCGGGTATTCACATCCGAAAAGAGCTCACCCAGAAACCTATCACAGGCAGAGCCAGCGCCGTCCAGCTCAGCACAGAAGAACGTGATAACCTAGGCATCGATAAGAAGCTGCCGTCCAATCTCCTCCAGGCTCAGGAAAGTTTCAAGAAGGATCAAGTTTTGCAGGATCTACTGGGGAATGAATTTGTCGACTCTTACTTGAACGTTAATAGGGCTATTAACGAAAGTTTCAATTCCCCTAATGCAACGGCTGACGCCAAACGATCCTTGCTTATTGGCCATTACTGAACCCTAGATCTCCGCCGAGCGTTTCCTGTATTTAGGAAGTTGAACCAGCATGTATAAATCGTGATGTCATCCTCGAAGCATATCAAGTAGAAGGGTCGCGAAAGACGCGGGGGGGATCGTATTTTCTAAACGCATCGTGTCAAGCCATTTCTTCCGTCCCCCCTAAGGTGGACTAAAATGTAAGGTACGCTCCAGAACTCCCGGCTGGCTACACCAGGCACCGATGCCTCGCGGAGACGAACCTTCCAAAGAGGCCAATGAGGCGATGGCGTGTCAGTAGCCGCCGTTCTGGGGCAAATTGAATATAAAGGAGCGGCAGCGAGAAGATAACTCGGCGATCATGGACAACTAGCAGCGATCGACGCTCCACCATTCAAATCCGCTCAGCACGCTCCGCCGCTTCTCCCCTTCCGCATCATTGCCTTCGATATACACGAGTTTGTCCATGCTCCGTTCACACATTCGACATATAGATGACTCGCAGTATGCCTGGTGTAAATAGCCCATTCGAAACAGAGGGGACCTAACCTTAGAAAAGTCTCAGAGGTTGGTCATCAGCCATAGCTCGGGAGCGGGCTGTGAAACACGGACAGCGCGTTGAGAGACACAGTGGAGTAAGAAAAGCAGAACACATAAATAGGGAATATGCTACCCTCCGCTTCTGCAGCCTCAATCATCTACTACTACTTCCTACCGTTCGACTTTCCCGAGAGTCGAGACCTTTCAACCTTCCCCTTCCTTTTTCAACGCCTTAACTCCTGCTCGCAAACTAAGGTTATAGGTGAGCCTATTACCGGGACCTCATGGCCACCACGCACTCACCAGACTTTCAGCCCGATTGATTGGACACACATCAAAATTATCCTACATATCATCGGAGTAAGGGCTGATGTCTCTTCCGGTCTGAATGTCGCCTCACCTTCATCACCCAGGCATCATTGCCATGTCCAAGCTACCCACCAATGGCGCCCACCCCCCGCTAGGAACACTCATTCACGACGACACTATCCAACTCGTCAGCGTCCTCGGTAATGGAGGCTACGGTGTCGTCTTCCTCGGCGTCGACATCTCGAGCAAGCGGCACCGCAAGTACGCAGTCAAGTGCATGAGCAAAGCCAAAGGCCGTCGCACTGCACATGTACGCGAGCTAAATTTCCATCTGCAAGTTACGGGACACCCCGGGGTTATCGAATGTTACGGAGCAGTCGAAGACGAGATGTTCACCTACTTCATCATGGAGTACGCCACATCTAACGACCTCTTTCACCAAATCCTCCATGAGAGTCGGTATCTGGCCAAAGACGACACCATCAAGTATGTCTTCCTTCAGCTCCTCGAGGGCGTCCAGCACTGTCACAAGATGGGGGTCTTCCACCGGGACTTGAAACCCGAGAACGTCATGTGCTTCGACGATGGCCACCGTGTTGCTATTACCGACTTCGGTCTAGCCACCTCCGACCCTTCGAGCTGCGAGTTCCGCACTGGGAGTGTCTACCATATGAGTCCAGGTACGTGTATCAGTTTGATAGGGGAGTTGAGACAAATTTGGACTCACCTCGTCTCGTTCTCGACTCGTAGAGTGTCAAGCAGGCCACTTCCGAGAAGACGCCTATTCGCCTGTGGCCAACGACGTTTGGTCGTTAGGCATCATCTTGGTGAATATGGTGACGGGACGGAACCCATGGAAGTCCGCCACCAAAGAGGATCCCGTCTACCAAAATTACCTCCAGGGTCCCCTCACATTCTTCTCCTCCGTCCTCCCCGTCTCCAAACCGCTGAACAACCTCCTCGTACGAGTCTTGAATCCCGACTGGAAGTCACGGATGTCGCTACACGACTTGAAACACGCCATCCAAGATATATCGACGTTCTACTCGGTGAACGTGCATTTCGAGGGGAATCTTGCGAGGTACTGTTGGGAGGTTGGAATCAAGGCGAGGACGGACCTGGTTGATGGCCTTTTCGGACCCATTCCGAAGCGTCCTGTTCCACCAACGACGATGAAACAAACTGTGCCGAGGAAACCCGTATCTCCTATCCATGAAGAAGCAAAGGCCAGTCCCGTCGAGGTCAGCGGTCCCTCTGTCTTGCGCAAGCGAGTAGACCCCCCTCTAGCCTCTCCAAAAATTGGGTCGCCTAGTGTTAGGCGACCTCGCCCTCCACCCATTCATGCTCCCCCTTATCACACTTCATTAGCCCCTGCGACATCCCCTAGACATGATAGTATGGTTTCGATTACTCTCGATGAAGAGCACGAAGCTAGGGTTCCCGTTCATATCTCGACATCGGTCGACGGAACGCGTGGCCCATCGTCGCAGGATTCTTCGTTTTCGTCGAGTTTCCCGAAGACACCAGCTACGTCGCCACATCGAGTGACAATGGTGAAGCGTCGACCGAGAATACCGTCGGACCAGCTCCATTCACCGTCCTACTCTCCCGCACTCGACGATCCGATGGAATTTTACGGCTTGGAATTTTGCAAGCGGCTAGCTGCACTCCCCAGCGACGCCGATTCGGACGATACGGAGAGTGAAGACGATGGCATGGCGTCCCACTCCTCCTCATCGCGGTACTCGTTGCACGAGATGCCTGGATGCTTGAGCTGTCGGACACGGTCGTCAGGAGAGACGAGCTCGGGTTCGAGTACGGCGAGCGATCCACCCCCACACATTATCCGGTATCCCGAAATCAGTAGCCTGGAGCCCACGAAGCCGATTGACATCGTCGGTGCCCGACCACGACACCCCGCCTCGCCCCGACACAATCACCATCCATCGCCGCGACTGCAGTATCATCCCCATCCTCATCCCCATCCCGCCGGAAGCCCACACCATGGATTCCGGCACCGTCGGGTCCATCCTCCGACCCTTCCACATCCTCATCCTCATCCTCTCGCTCACCCTCATCCTCATCCACACCAATCACCGCCTCCACCTCTCCCACCACGTCCCGCTGCCATTCGCGTCTCTGATTTGCGTAAGGTCTGGGACGGTGTCTCCGTTCCGCGACCGACACAGACGCATACTGGGATGCCATACGCTGCTGGTTCAACCCCTCACTGGTATCATTGACATTGGAGTCAACCGGGCCTCATCGTCTCTTGGTGCCTAGTTTCGTTGGTTGGATGGAGGAAATTGCATTGTACAATATTCGGGTATGTTATTTTGGTATGGCTTCGAGGTTGCTTTCCTCAACGCCCCTGTTACTTTTCGTTCATCGGTTTTGAGTGCTGGTTGCGATGGATGATGATCATCTGTAGATTATATCTGTTTTTTGTAACATCAGTCAGTTATTTTTGCAATTTATTGACATGACGAACTTTCTGCGTTCGAAAGTGATTTCGGCGTGGTTGTGTCGTGGTCAACAAGCTTCGGTCACAGTGGGCCCTTCCCCCAACCTTGGCCAGGTGAGAAAGTTGATGTAAGCGGCATTGCCTTGCCGAAATGCCAATGTTCATCAGAAATTCGGTTACCCACTTGCCAGCATAGTCACCAAGAAGTACCACTATCGAAACGACGATAAAGACATAGCGGCCTACTTGAGAAGAGAAAAAGAGGCGAGCGCAGTATATGCACAGTCCGCAGCACCATCATCCGACACACTTGCCGTTTAAAAGTCCAGCTTGAAGCTCAGCGCTCAGCTGTCACTTAAATACTCCTTCCTGCGAGTACGGCGTTCACTGTCGACATGAGCCAAGCGGGGCCTCGAAAAGAATCTGACGCCACCCAACTCGGCTCTTTGACGAAAGGGTTCGACATGCTTGCCATCGCGGTAGGCCTCTTCATCGTCTTGACGTCCATCATCTGAGGGAACGGCGACTAATAGGCCACGTTTGCTTGCGCAATACAAGCTCAATTAATGGTCGTGACAGCCGGAATCCCCAAATCGCAGCAAGATAGAGCCATCCAGGCTATCAACTGCTTTTTCCTCAGTGGACTTATCCTCGATCTCATGGCAGCCGTCCTCGCACTGTTGACCGCTCGATGGCTACAGCGACTCACACCAGACGAGAAGGACTTCTTGGAACGGACATTCGCCGCCGTTGAGCATGGCAAACACTCTGCGCCCAATGACAAAGACGAAAATCCGTGCCCTCACTCGTCTGGGCCACCCAACACTGATGGCATTGGGCACTCAACATTGGCGGACAGGATCCTCTGTGCATGGTTTGCCACGTCGCTGTTTGTCCCGATGCCATTGCTCACCACGGGGATTTTATGCCTCGTTCTTGGCTTGTACGTTTTTGCGTGGACACAACAGACTGTTATCGTGGCCATATGGATGACGCTTGCAGGAGCAGGAACTCTTCCCTTTCTGGTGGGAGTCTTCGCAATCGGACGGAAGCATGACGGAAAAGCCGTCGAAAAGAGGAGAAAAATAATGATTCGTAATCTGAGCAGGATGCAAGGTGCTTGGTAGGGGCAATTGATGTGACGCTATCGGTAGCGGAAAGTCGGTTTCATGAATGGCCGAAACTTCAGTCTTCGATGTCGGCAGAAACATGTAAATCTAGCGTAGAACATCTCGTGTCACAGAATGGGCATGCTCTCCGTTACTACACTAAGAAAGTCATAATTGCACCGAGTGCCGTGTTTCTTCGATTTACTCTTGGTGGATCAATCAGCGATCGTGACTTCAAGGACCAGTTTTGTACGCTGCCACAAATGAGAAAATGAGGATCAAGTTGGCCTCTTTGAGGTACGTAGTGACGAACCGTTACGTTGGACCCTCACGATGCCTGAAGTTCCGGTGTTGATTTGGAGCGTTCGTTCAGTCTCAGCATTATACACCACTGGGATCGAAGGGATGAGCAAACTGTTCGGTGGACTTAGGAGCCGTGTCTGTACCATGGTTGATGTTGACGTCGCCGTCAACGTCGACATTCAAAATCAATCTCTGATTTTTCCGGGGACTGTACATTGCTGCGTGCTCGAGTATCAGCTTGTGGAGAATGTCTTAACCGTTTAGCGGACATACCAACATCGAGGTTGACATCACCAACCACATGAGCATTGATTGTACCATACGTTCCTCCTCCTCTTCCTTCACCTTCTTCTTCTTCTTCTTCCTCTTCTTCTACTGATATTTCTTCCTCCTGCTCTTCTTCTTCAGATTCTCCAACCCTCCCACCTCTCCTTCTTTCCTTTTCTCCTCCTCGTCTCCCCACTAGAATTAGAAAGTGGATCGTCAAAGCCGGCCCGATCTTAAGGATACGATCGACGTACTGAAATCATGGATCCCTTCTGGTCGATGGCATTCCCAATGAGATAGGGCTAAAATCAAACCTGGATGAGGGAAGGTGCACAAACGTGACCCTGATAGGAAACCCACCCACCATAACCTATAGCGAGGCCATATTCCGACGAAGAATAGGTTGAGCGAGTGATTGGATGAGGAGAGTCTGCAACCTCATGCACTTGTGATCAAAGGTAAGCCGAGGAGCTCAATATGAATTACGAAGCCTACCTTGAGCATGATATTGGTTGTGACGATCCAGGGGCTCTCTATGCCACTCCACTATTTTAAAATATTAACTCATTATCAAAGACGCCTCCAAAGGATATACCAGAGAATACTCGCCATAATTGAGATTTAGATTGCCTTTAATGAAGGCATTGAGGACGATTGGAGGGCAGGAATCTGAGTGCTCTGAATCGGGAGATGTTTGGGCGCTTCTAGCGGTGGCATCATCCCCAGTACCTGGGTGCTCATTCGCCCAATCCGACGCTCGGAAAAATTCCGCTATATTGATTAGAAGGGAATTAGTGGTTTTACACCCTTCCCAAGGCAGGCTTACATTGTTTGAGGTTGAAGCTCCCGCTTATGTCTCCGTTAAGTATGAGTGCTTGACTCCATTCCCTATCCAAGCCTGAGTTTTGGATAATCAATAAGAGCCATGTCTCTATGGGGCCAGCTCAGAGACATACCTCCTACTCGGGAATCGAAAAACTGAAAATCCGGTTGCCAGTCTACCTTGACAATCATGTTAGACAATGAACTGATACAGTCTTGGTCCCATCGGAAATGTTTGTTTGTGTGGGGCCCAGAAGGCAGAGCCCTATTCCATATCTGAGTAGCAACGCCGGGGCATCCTGGGCTTCAGACTTTTCAGTTGCCTCCTCAGGTACGATTTAGGAGGCTTTACCAATGGACCCTTTCAGTCGGAAGCAACCCAACCCGAATATCAGAGCTGCACGAAGGGCACTTCACGGTCTGCTGTGAATGTGGCTTTGCCGCGAAAGTCACCGCCGCCATCACCAGAGTCTCATCACGTTTGACCTGGCGTAAACGATCGTCCTTGATCGGGGTGTTCATCCCCCTACCTTCGACGAAGAATTCGTAACGATCCGTATCAACAAAGCGTTTGAGAATGGTGTGCATCTTGCTAAGGCTCTGATGGCTATGAAGGATCATTCGAGCAAGATACTGAAACTTGCGCATCAGCTAGAGAGCGATCGACTGAAGAGAATTTCGACGCACGAGAATATCCCCATGATCTGGCTTTGGGATCCGATGGGAATAGCCAAACGGGTCCTTGATCGTGACGAAATCGCTCGAGGGCTGCATGAATAGCGGGGGAGACATTAGCTGCGTCGGCCTCCAATCTCGGGGTTCACTTGGCTGTCCCTGATCGAAGACGATAAGCCCCAGAGGAGGATGGAACTACGGTCAAACGCGCCAACAAGCGCAGCCGCCGGAAGTCCGGGGTAGATTCACTTACGGCTCGCTCATCCCGGGGCTGGTGGGCTGGTGAATAGGACAGTCGACAACGTCAACAACCTAGGGGCCTCATTGGTGCTGAATATCCCGGCAACTTACCGCCAAAGAAGTTTGAGTCTTGGTAGTCGTTGACACCTCCTCTTATTGGCGCGTTATAAACAGGCCCTTGCGCTCCCTGCTGGTTATAGTGATTCCCCTGCCGGTGGTATTGGTTCCCCCCTTGGTAATATTGGTATCCTCCTTGGTATACATGGTAGGTGTTGGATATTTGGAGGGGTTGCGCCGGCCTGTCAATGCTAGGCACCTCGCTTAGAGTTGGGAGCTCAGGGACTGGTGCTGAACGTTTTCTGAAGAAAGGGCTTTTGAGCGTGAAGGTGGGCATGATCCGCTTGAGAGTCGGTGACAGACAATTGCTGGCCATGGCGCAGGTCAGTCGTGGCTGTGAACGTGAATATCAGCATGTGACCCGGCGCCTCCGCCGGCGCTTGTGCTAAAAGTAGACTTGAATAACAGGATACTGTCAATTTTTAACGTCAGCCCACATTCAACCCGAGCGTAGTTTGTGACACAGAGAGGGTACCGTCGAAAAACATGCTGTGACCCTTGGTCGCGAGGAAGGAGAGGGAATATGGCCCTCATTCATTACTACTTATTATAATGGCTGTTCTTCGACTCAACACTGGTGGCCAAGTTGTTCAAATTATCGCATATATTGACGTATCAGTACTTATCGGTAGCTAGATGAAGCATTCAGAACATTTTCGTTCCAGTTGTCGCCGTGGGAGGCCTCCACGGAGCAGCAATTGGACATCCTTGAAGTCTTTGAGCATTTTGGAACACCTCTTCAATCCCGACTAACAGAGAGTCAACGTTGAGCGGCAAACTCTAGTCATGAGTAGCAGAGTACTCACCGCCTTCGTGGGATTGCGGACCCTGACCAGCCGAGGAACGACATTTAATTACCACCTTTATCAGTTCAAGATCGCAAGAGCCGACCAATCACACTCACCACTTCTTCAAGACGGTATCCGCTGCTCTTCAATCTGCGAGAGCGAAGAAGGAAGGGTGAGATGGTCGAAGGAAGCGATCACATTTGATGGCTGGACGTACTGTGGGCCCGGCATTACGGCGTAAAGTCCCAACATAACCGCGAACTTGTTCAGGGCATGGGATATACCTGTCGGCTCCGGCTTGTACCAGGGAGTAGACCTGTATCTGCCAACGAAAAAAAGCATCAGCACAAGTGGTCCTATCGTCTTGTGCCGGAGACTCACTCTGATGTAGGCCTCATCCTAACATCCCCATTGTTATCGGGTTTCGGTAACCTCGGGTCGATGGAAAACCAAAAGTTCGAATCGCTGCGAGGTAAGCGTAGCCAGCGCTGGACTATCCAGTTGATGGACAACACCCCATTTGCCATCCAGTGGATGAGGCGAGGTTGTTCGGGAAGCCTTTTTTGACGGGAAATGCCTGTCACGGATCAATTATGACAAGATGAACTTTGTCACTTACATCATTGCAATCCTCACCCGAGGTTCCACTACAGCCGCGATAAACCTTTCCGCAAAGGATTTTAGGCCGAATTTCTTGGGTACGGCATAGATGAGCTCGCCGATGGTGAACCCTGCGACGAGGCGGTTGCTCTCAGCCGGAACGATGCACTTCTCTTCGTAGGCCTAGATACTGTCGGTTCAATCGAATGTGGCGTTTGGTGGAGATGGTACTGACTTTGCTCCACGCTTTCATGTCCTGCAGCGTCTCCGGGATGTCTGTGATTCCCATCTTACCGCCAATATCGCGCCAGAAAATGAAAAATGCATCTTGTTCCATCGGAGAAAGACGTCTCCAGCCGTGAAGATCCATCCATTGCTGTGTCAAGCTTCAAGTTTTAGCGTTATGTTCCTCGTTCACTCGACCGATTTTAATACGTACGATTGGCTCAAGAACAAAAAGTGTGAGAGTGTAAAGGTAATCGTCGTTGGACTGGGAGATCACTCAGGGTAAGCAATCTCAAGGCGAGACAGGATGACTCACAATGTTATATTTGGAGTGCAAGAAGTTTGTGCGAGCAAGCGCTATGCACGCCCTCGGGTCCTCCGCAGGTGTGCTAGGATCTGCTTGCATTGTTGGGTCGCTGAACCCATTGATTGGGCATCCGGCCCAAGTCGCTGTAAGACGGCGACGACATCAGGTGGTGTGCTGTGGCGTATGTTATAGACTAAATTTACCAATGAGGATTTCGGTCTGAGGGCGCATTATTCAGCGCTTCAGCTGTCAGGGTAGCATCGAGAGCTGACAAACTCACATCCGCATATCTCCTCGCAACATTCTTTGCAGAGCCTAGCTCCTTGGTGGAGAGAAGTAGTTTCGAAATCGTCGGCTACGGGTTGAAGTGGATGAAGGACGTGGCATACGGGGTTCCTTTTCTTACTTACGATGGCATACGTCTTGAACAAAGCAAACGAGAGTGCCTTGTTCAGAAGAAGAGGCATGTCGTACATACTCGACACGAGGGTGATCTTCTGCGCCTCCGCCGGGGTGAGCTTCCCCTCTCTCCACTTTGCCTCGTACTTCCGGTGTATTTCGTAGAATCTTCTCCAACGAACGGCTCTGACGAGGCAAATATAGGTCAAGAAAAGGGTGCCCACAACAGCTCCAGCTGAAGCATGGTCTGTGTGAGGGAGTCGTTGCATTCAACGCTGTAGTGAGCAGGTATGAAAGCGGAGGGATGTGGGGCCAGCAGGCCAGGTCAGCTGCATTTACACTTATAGCATCCCGTACCGAATAACATAACGATGATACGATGGCTTGGTAAGCTGGCGGCAGGTCAGCTGTGCGGCTTGGAGTACCCATGGAGCCCATTGTGTTGGCGCACAAATCATTTCAGCGCCAGACCCAGACTGAGTTTGAGCCATCGAGAGGTTGTCGCAGAGAACATAGATCGGCTCCAGAAATCCTTAATCACACGCGTTATTCGCTCAGCGAGAACTGCCTGGATTGGCGTTCCAGGTAGCGAACTTTTGGAAATATATCATATGTGGGCTTCTGACTCGGAGCCAATTCCGTCCTGTCTCTAGGAGAATTGCCATCGCCTCCCGGATGGCTTCTTTAATCCCTAGCTTGAGAAAAAATGAGCCACCGTCAGAGTCGCGCATGCTACGTCCACTTACCTCTTAGCTTCCGAGTAAATTTCACCGTCTGTGTGTCCTATGGTGCCCGGTGTGTGCCAGTGGTGCAGTGGGCAAGAGCCTTTCGCCCCTGAACTTCTCGTGATGGCTGATGGCAACAGCCACAAGCAAAGGCAAACAAGATGACATAAGCAGAACTTTCCTGCTCGCCGTCGCCAGCGTCGAGCTCAAAACAACCATGGCGTCGTCGACCACCGCTTCGCAAGAGGAGCTCAAGCAACACAGAGTGCCACTGGCATGGAGAGATGGTTGCTCAGCGTAAGTCTATTTCGAACTTGAGTTGTACGGTGCTGACAAGCAGAACCACATCCTCGTTGGCGAATCCCGGAACGCGAATTATGCATTGGACATTGGACGTCATGGCTTGGATATCTCAAATATGGTCGGAATGGATAGTCTCCTGATTCCTCTCAACGTGTGTCGTAAGAAGAGTCTATACAAGCCATGGGAGTGTGAGCATGAGCGACATACCTATGAGAAGTGCGTGCCTGGGCCAGTGACCGGGGTCTGCAGTTGACTGACCAGGACATATTTTGCAGGTGCCAGTATGACGAGTACGTCAACCGTCCTCCATTTACACTTTGTTCATTGCTCATTGGCCTCCAGTTACGTTCGCCGGATGAAGGAGCTCGCAAAGCAGAAAGCTGCTGCTGCAGAAGAGTCGTAGACTTCTATTCTTTCCATACAGGAAATAGACACGCTGTTACCCCCTCCTGCTCCTGCAAATCTACTTCGGGAATATGATCTGGATATAGAGGGACCCTTCAAAAGGACCGCAATATTGGTTATTTGATCCCGGATTGTTCATATCGTTCGTGAGTCGACCGCTTGCCTCGTGGAAGTAACATGTTTGTCCCGACTGGAGCACGCTTCTAGTCTATCCGGGATGCTAACTGATGTTTAGTGCCATAAGTAAGGATAGATTGACTCTCACCAATGAAGGCACGAAGTCCGGCCTTGAATTCTTGGAATAGGAAGTTTTGCCAAGCAAACTCTTCTTCCGACTCCAACTGCGACGCCCTGACATTCGGGCAGGCCTGCATCCTCTTGATTCGTTCACTTCTAGTGCCTGCTTCATCATCGTTCGGCCATCTCTTGCTGACGATATATTCCAGAGTTGTGTCCTGCCTGGACTCCTTTCGCATTTTGGCGAGCTGTCCTGCAATCCGCGCCCCTCTTGGATCGTAGCTGGGCAGCACTATGTTCCGAATTTTCTTCAAAGAAGGATAGCGGAGTATGCCATTGAAGTCGTGCATGATCGGGAACGGGAAATCTATAACGGTGAGCTTGGTTATCTGCGGACTGTTTTCCAAGTCTCTCGTGAAGAAATGCATGGTTGCTTCCCGGCCAAGAGCGAGGTAGACCAGGGATGGAGGGATGGATCCCATGACTGTCCTCCAGCCACGCGCCCGACGCCCAATCAGTGTAGAGCTCAGGGCGGTCAGATGTTCGAGTCCTTTGCATATCGAGATGCAGCGACCGAGGATCTCGAGCTCTGCTATGGCCCTATCTGCCCATATGCTACGGACGTGGCTGAGGCGGGAAGACGACACCTGGGCCTGGTTATCATGAACCTTCAAGAAATTGTGCATTTGGTTCATACTCTTGAAACAGATGCTGTGGTAATGAAACGGGAGGAGCCAGCGATAGAGGCTCTTTGAAAGCTGGAGTAGATGCACAGGCTTTCTCTGGGGTATTTCAAAGGCGTGGCCGAGAACTGAAACAGCGTAAGCCTTCACCTGATTTCGACTCGCAACAGCTCACTCTTTGAAGGTACCGTCAATACCATGAGCAAGGTTGGATTACTAAATGACAACACCTTTTGCAACAGCTCCTCTGGAAATGTGATGGAGTATTCTGGGCCCATCCTCTTGGCCGCAAGGCAAGACGAGTCGCACGAAGAGGTTCCGGGACCCAAGGAAGACGTGAATGAAGTTGTAGAGACCGATAAGGATCAGTCAGGTTCACCAATATCAGATCGAAATGCACCGCCGCGCACAAGCCTCATGTCAAGACGACCCTGCCATGGTCACCCTGTTCCGATTGAGAGCCTGGTGGTTTTCGACATTCACCCCGGACTTCACGGGATGTGAGCCCAACCAGGTACCCCCGGTTGTAGGAGTATGTAATCACGCCCATTTATTCAGGAAAACCCCTTGTTTCTACAGAACTGCGCAGTTGGCTGATTTTATGTTCTATGTCAAGTGAAAGCAATGCATAGGCTGCGGCAGGACTGCGCACGTCAGAACCCCCGCGTGCAATGTTCAATGTTCAAACGTTGCATACACGACTCGATTAGGCAACTCTGTGGCCTAAATCATCGAGGATGCTAAGACTCCTGGCTGGATTTCACAGGTTTTTGTCGTGGCTCATAGAATGAACACTTCATGTCTGGCCTATATTTGAGCAGCCAGTGAGGAATTCGAAATAGGCCAGCTATCGAAGGATCGCTGTCTCTGCTGGGTTACGTCAATACACCCTTGAACATTAGAGCCCGAGGACATGATGTTCTCGGATTCTAAAAATACAGCTATGCTTACTGCGGCAATTGCAGCTGGAGGTGGTACGGTATAAGTACCATTGTTTCTAGGCGGAAGAGGACATCACTCAACAACCTTTCATTCGAGCCAGTTCTTCGTTCGTTGCCTCGCGAAGGATGTCCGACAGCGTATCTGGTGGGTCTGGCTTACTTTGGTTTTGACCCACATAACTGACGTCCATTTGATTGGAGTAGACCTTTACCATTATGTTCCCTCAATGCCCGTCGCGATTATCATGACCAGTCTCTTCGGCATCTCAACCAGTGAGTTCTCCTCACCATCCAATGTCGAGTTTGAAACCCAGTCTTCTGCCATCTATGCAGTATGGCATACAGGTTTGGCGATATATCGCAAGATGTGGTGGATTTTTCCTACCGTCGTACTCTGTGGTGCCTTGGAATCCCTCGGTTGGTCAGCCCGCAATTGGTCTCACAGCGAGCCAAATAATCTGGCACCATTCCAGATCCAGTGGGTCGTGTTCAATTGCTCATGAGAGTGATGGGATTTTCTCATCTGAGGCGGTGACCAGAATTATTGCTACTATCATTGCACCGACACCACTTCTGGCTGCGACCTTCGTGATCTTCGGCGAAATCATTAGGAGAATTGGGCAAACCTACAGCCGATTATCGCCAAGAACCTGTAGGTCTCTCTGTGACTCTATACCGACCTGGCTGCTAACAGGGGCTTTCCCTGCAGATACGGTCCTCTTCTGCACATTTGTGAGTGTATATTCAAAGACTCACTCTCTTACCAACATGGAGCATCAACATTAATCGTGCTACAGGACGTCATATCTCTCGTCGTTCAAGGGCTTGGAGGTGGACTTGCTGCTACAGCCGACCCTCTCACAAATGGCCGAGATCCAGAGCTTGTAAGCATCCTTTGTCTAGTACTGCCCGCCTGACTGCCACTGACTTGGCGCTTCGCGAATTTAGGGGGCCCGTGTCATGCTCGCCGGTATCGCATTCCAGTTAGGTTCGTGCGGTTTCGCTATCTCCACTTTGAGAATGTTGGTCAAGCCCATCAACTTGTTGAGCAGCGGTCATCGTTATTTTCGCCATTTGTGCGATCGAGTTCATTGTCAGATACGTGAACGACAGGCCACTACGTGAAGTTGAAACAGTCGATTCCTTGGACAGGCTTCAGGTCTCAGGACGGGGAGAATTCACGAAGAAACTGAAGGTGATGTTCTGTGCGTTGATGTTTAGCACAACGGTTCTCTTTATACGGTGGGCTTTTGAATACTCGTTCTTCCGTCTTTCCTGGCTGAGAGTGTCGAATTTTAAGTGCTGTATATCGCTTGATAGAGCTTGCGGATGGGTGGAATGGAAGGATCATCAGGACCGAGCTGTATTTCAGTGAGTTCTCCTTCCTGCGAACGAGGTATGACTGGCTCGCTGACTGCACCGCAGATGTCCTCGATGGTGCCATGGTTGTGCTGGCCATTTACACCCTGAACATTGTTCACCCTAGCTGTTTCGTTTTCACACCTCAATCGGCTACCAAGAAGGACGAAGAAAAGGCGTGATCGCTGATTTCAGGAAATCAGTTCCTACGAATTCCTGTGTTACGAAGTTACCTTTGAACGATGAACCCTTCTACCGGGAACCTCTCCCCCTTTTACGGACTCGATGTAGGGATGCGATCAGTGCCTAGTTTTGGCCAGTCTTTACATATACGCCACGAAATACATTGAATTTTGGCCTACATGCCTGGGAAAGGCACTGAGACGCCATCATTGATTTGCCACCGCCGCGCAATCGATCTCGAAACACACTCGTCATGGACACCCATCTCTCCCAGTTTTACGGTACCAACCACGTACCCTCCAACGACGAGCTTCTCGCAATCGAGAGACTCTTAGCACCGCACAAAGCCAGGCTGGTGCAACTGGAAAAAGACCTCGAAGAGGCCGAGGCTCGGGTGCTCACGCTGAGGAGAGAGAAGAATGTCATTCTGCGGGAGATGAAGCCCCTCTATTCTCTGTCTTCTCTCATTCGTCGTTTTCCCCGAGAAGTCATGGAACTCATTTTCGTCCACTCTTTACCGACCATAACCTCCAGAAGAACCATGTTCAACATCTGCCATTCCCCTCTCGTCCTCCTGAGGGTGTGTTTTCCCTCAACCCCTGTCTTACTTAACTGCATGGCGGCTTCGGGACCGTGACTCGGATGCCAAAACGCAGTTCCAGTTAGTGACATTTTTCAAGCAGTTTGACCAATGGCTCAAGAGGTCAGCTTTCAGTCAACCTCAGGGGACCCCCGTTCGATGGAGGCAGTTCGACGCTAAACCTCATATCCAAACTTGCGCTTCATGCACACCGATGGTAATCCCTTGATTTTGATTTTCACAATTCTCAGGGTTTACCAAAACCCTTTACCGATATCGTCCCCGAATCTCTACCCAACCTCAAGTGTGCACGGTTACGGTTGACCTCGCGTCATGACCCCGGGCCAGGAAAAATCGCCAATCTCGATAACTTTCTTGCTGCACCCAATTTGAAGAGGCTGCAGCTTGATGTTTCCCATTCGCCACACGCCTTCCCAGAGATGCCCATCAATTGGGCTCATCTTACGCACCTGGCCCTTGGCGAGGTCTGCCATTACCGTCATGGCACACCGCCAAGATATAAGGGGCTCACCGCCGACAAAGTCTTACTTGCTCTGGTCAAATGCCAAACTTTGCGGATATTCTCCCTGCTATTCATGACTTTCGGCTATCCGCTCCCGCAACCAGGCCCTCAGGTCTTTCTGTCAAACCTGGAGGCTCTAGATGTCGGAGGGTGTGGATCTCAGATGAATCACCTACTTCAGTCAATCACAGCGCCACGTATCCGGGAGATTCATTATCGATACTCATCAATTGAAGTTAGCGCTGCCCTTGCCTTAAAGGCCTTCCTTCAACGACACGAAGACAAGATCGAAGTACTGTCAGTTAACTCGCCGGTAGTATCAAAAGAAGATCTACGATCGTGGTTGGAGAGCACGCCGGGCCTGAAGCAGCTCACTCTCGGACAAGGTTTCGAAAATGCCCTCCCGGGGTGTTACGGACCCGGAGAATACGAAAACCCGTTCGACGACAGTTGTATCGCTCTATTGACCCCCAATAGACATCAACCGTACTTCTGTCCCAACCTCAGGATATTCCGATGCTCCATCAAAGGTCGGATCTCTGGAGACGCCATCCTTGCGTTCCTTTAGGCCAGAACGGATCCTTTGTTGGTACGCAATGGGGGGATCATCGAGGAGGTATCAATTCACCAACTTCCATACAACTGTCCTTTTGGTGGAGGGTCAACCGAGACTGAAGACGAGATGCTTCAACCCATCCGAGAGGCGGGTGTTCTACTTTCGTTCAAGAAGTCGTCTGGTTTCCTGCCCCAACGAGCCGCTGTTTCCCCTTACGGACTGGGATATGGGGTTGATTTCAAACTGGTTTGGGCTTGAAATTGTTTATGTTGACCGAGTTGTAACGTTGAACAGGAGCAAAATTTGGCTAGCCGTTCAGTCTGGGGATTCAGGGGATTTTCTGGTAGCCATTTCACGTGTTTGGCTTGACTACATACTCGTAGATGTTACAGGTGGAAGAAAATACTATAGACACAATGTCTCCGGAGACCGATACCAAGACCAAAAATACGACAATATACAAGCGCAGACCCGGAAGCAGGACCAGGCGTCGAACCGGTCGACGTCAAGACATCTGACTGGGTGAGATAGCTAAACCCTCCTTGCCTGAAGCCCCTTGACTATAAATGACAGTAACCTCGTTATTCAACCTGACCACAGATCTTCCGACGTGTGTCTTCCCTCCGACCTTGGGGAGAGGCTTGAACTTGTCCGGCTTCTTTTTGATGAGCTGCCTCGAACCCAGCGGTCCCGGCGAGCTATGAACGTGGCCAGGCGGAGCGCTATTGCTATAGCTGGCGCTGAAGCCACCGCTACCGACGTAAAATCCGCCACCCCCTGGGCCTGGATCGGTATGTGTGGAAGAAGGCTTGCCGGGGGGATTCAGAGCCGTGGGGTGAGGAGCCTTATGTCCATGGGCAGGGTTAGATTTTATTTGTCTCGATTCCACATTCACCACTTGGGGTATCGAATGAGGGTTAAGACTTGGTGCAGGGGCGTTAGACACTCCTACAATAGGATGAGGGCTCCTGGTACGAGTGAGAACTGGTGGAACTGGTGATGGACTCCTCTGTCGATGCGGCTCTTTCTCAGAGGGTAGACGTAATGGCAAGTGGTCCTCAAAGCTCGTGCGCTTGAGGACCTTCCGCCGGCGGTGATGGTGTACAACTATAGTGGTAGTTTGTGGAGCTGGAAGAGGGCTCAATAGAACAACGCCAGCCCTCTTTGTCAATCGTGAAGGAGAAACCGGTCGATTGTGCTGATGAGGAAGATCGGAAGCTGATGGGCGCCTGACATGGATTGGGGCAGCGGGCCTCGAAGCAGAAGGACTATACGATCCGTTCACCGCTGGCCGATGGGAGCTACTGGCGCTCTGGTTTGGAAACTGGTTGTATTGGATCGATTTCTGCATGTCGAAGTTGAATTCAGATCGAAGATAAGATAGGCGAAGCTGCCTTGTCGGCTGTCAATCCTCGAGGCAAGCTAAACTGTAGACCAGTAAGCTCGGGTCAGTGGTAAATCATTTCTATCCACGAACCGAATCAACCTGGCATCGAAAACGGAGAAAAGTGTCCAAGTGAGTCGAGCGCAGGAGGTAATCGACACCCAACCCTGACCTTGAAGCCAGTCACACACTTCACATGGCCCTATACCTCATTCAGTCCGAAATGAAATCAAGAAGCAAGTGAAGCAAGATTATTTCGACCGATTAAATATAAATGTCCAGGTATTTTAGAAAAAGGATCGTGGTATGAGAGCAAAGTCCGCGCTGAGTCTCTCAATTGTCGTACGGAGTCCGTGAAAGAAGGGGCGTCCGAACAAGGCCTGCGTCGCGCCCATTTCTAAATCTGTGTCATGACGTCGCGTCAGGCCTTTTCCTCGTCCCTACGCGAAGACTCGGATTTATACACGAAATGTCCAGGGTGGATGAAGTTGAGTGTATAGATGGCGAGCACGACCATAGCACCGTCAAGGACGTCTGTCGTTACAAATCGGCAAGTCAGAGACGTGTTTATAAAAGAAAGACGGTAAATGGACGCACTAAAGTACACCTCAGTGCTGATGATCCTTCCATTCCACCCGTCCGCGAGCTCTATCAAGCGGTAAACGGCACTATGCGATATACTTTCAGTCAGCGAAACGTGAAGAAATTGTTGTAAGAAGACGCACCGGATGAATAGAACAATCGTGCTGAAAGTCAACGCAGATAGCATAACCTTCAGCTTCGTCGTGAGCTCGCCGCGCTTCGAAAGTTGAAGAGATTCTTCCGAGTCCACTGTTTCCACGTTCCCCAGCGGCCAGTCCTTGAGGTACCTCACAATGAACTCGGTACCGCAGATGGAAAACACAACGATGACCACTGTTCAAAAGTCAGCGAAAATTATTGTGAGTGGGGATAGAAGACTACGAACCCAGCTGGAATGCGATACCGCCGAGCATGACACGACCTCCCTGGAAAAGCGATCAGTAATTGAAGTGAGGGGTGTGCGAGGAGATCTCACAGTCTCTGGGTCGCGTCCATTTTCACGAGGATCAGCAGTCGCAGCGAGACCACCTCCCACTCCTTGCACGAGGAGAGAGATGACGTCCTATTATAGATCCCCTGAAATTAGTGCCAATGGTCTCGTATATGCACGGATGTGTTGACGCTCACAAAAGTGCAGAAGAGGAGCGTATCTGTTTATAAGCCGTTAGCGTATAGCCCGATTACCAAGGAAGAGAATCACTCACAATTCCTAGGAGACAATCGGCTGTAAACTTGTCCGATTCGGCGAATGATCTCGCCAAAGATCACGAAAGTAGCTGCCAGGAGGGGGGTCGGCGCAAGGATAGTGGTGACGATTCTATCGCGGTTCCGTGAGCGAGTGTTTAACCAGGGGTGCTTGAGAAAAGACTGACTGTATCTGGAACGGTATGTCGTTTAATGGCTCGCTATGCGACCAAAGGCGAGCGGACCACCCAAGTGTCTCCATGACACCGCAGAGGACGACAGTGGGCAAAAGCCACCACATCCTGCGATACAAGGCTGAACCGGTGTGCCAAACTGGATGGAACGCACTCAACGACGAGTCAATGTCCGATTAGTGGAGGTTACTCACTCGTGGAGACGCCGAATAAGCTGATCATGATAATCGCGACAGTCCTGGAGGGAATATAGTTGTAGGGACCCTCGAAAGAAGGACCTAGACGAAGTATCTTGGGTCAGAGTTGGCCCAAAAAATTGGAAGACGCTAGACTCACGGAATTCGCCAGACATCCTTGTAATATGACTCGAGAGCAGACTTCAAAGGAAAGGTTGATGAGTGAAGCACTCTTCGGCTTACTAGTACTTATACCAGAGAGTTCAATAGCCGCAGTCAACACCGCCAGTACCTGTACAGCGTTCCAGTTTCCTCGGGCACGGCGGATGGACGGATGTGCATCGACAGGATCGTTCGCACGGTGGCGACCGTTGGGACTACGGACTTCAAGGCGTCCCAAATTCCAGGCCAGACATCGATAGCGGTTGGCCTGTAGCCGAAGGCTATCCTTGAAGCTGCAAGATTGGCCAGCGATAGAGGATCGAGCGCTCACCACCTCCGCTTGAAAAGGAAGTACCATTCACGGAAACGGAGTACTGACAGCCAAGTGTAGATCCTGACCCTCGGTATGCGCAGTCCTGGCGCAGTGATCTATAACATAATTTCAGTCCTTTGCGCAGTTTGTTGGAAACGAGGCACCATCACCTGGAAACCCGACTCTCTTTGAGCATTGTAGTAACGGTTGCAAGACTTCCGGCGGCAGGTACATTTGGGGGCTGGGAGCGTCATTTCCTGAACTTTGCACCCCCAATTGTGAGCCCATCGACAGGAGGATTGAGTGGTGCAGGGTTGGTAAGATCGATATCGGCCACTGGCGATGCCACTCCTGTCTGCTCCCCTCTGATACCGTTCTCCCAGCCTGGGAGGCTTGAGACAGTTGTAAGGGAGTATATGACTGCCCTCGCATGCTCGACGATGCACAAGTAGGTTCTGCTTATCAGGACTTGGCAGGAGTGGGAGTGGTTTACTGGCGTCGCGCGGTTGGTTGGGGTACAAGTTATCGATCCATGATGTTTTGTGAGCTGAATGTTAAACGTCGAACGTTGAGGTTGAGTACTAGAACGAATGAATTTTCACCATCTCGGGCGCTGGTGATTCTGAGTAGAGACGCGACAGGATGCGTCAACAGGAAATGAAAAAAAAAAAATCCGACTTGCCTGGTTCGAACAGGCGACACCCAGATGACAATGTAACCATTACAGTCTGATGCTCTTCCAACTGAGCTAAAGTCGGTTGTATGATGGCAATGGTGAACGCTATAACACAGGCTGCCAAGGGGGGACAGGACAGAGGATGAATGAGAAGTTTGAACTGGGGTTTGACTGCGGTAGGGTGTAGGGTGAAGTGAGGTGGGGAAAAAGCTGAATTGGCTTGGAGTTGTGGAGTTTTCTCCCCGTTTTGAACGCGAGGATACAGTATGAAATTAGATCGTTTGTGAAGACAATAAAGATTTCAGAACTTCAATCGAGCGTGTTTCATTTTCGTTCTGGAAGCCCTTTCTCTGCTCATTTTCCTCGAACCTTCGGTCGAATTCAAATGCTCTTCCAGCTGAGCCAGGATCGAAAGAGCAAGAGTGATAATTGGCGCGGTGATGGCAAGTTGCTGGTTCTCCTGATCCTCTTCGTTCCATGCTGGGGCGCACGCTTTCGCTGCGCCTAGCTCGACACCTGCCACCATGGAGAGTCACAAACCGCCCAATATCGCTGTCTCTATCCAAGGGGACGATTCCGGAAGCTGTTGACCACCACCACGCCCTCGTTTTCCCGAAGGAGCGACAAACGTACAGCACAACCATTTCCTCCGCTGCAAGTCAAACCGTAGCCCTCTTGAAGGAGAAGAGACTAGAAGAAGTCACGAATATCAACGAAGAGGTCGTCCCAGAGGTTGTGCAGGGGTTTCTTGCCTCGGAGGGAGACTCGGAGAGTCTGTTTTCATGGATGGAATCATTCCCGGATGCGACGAATGCGTCCTCCGACCTCTTTCACCAAATTTTCGACCGAATGTTGGACCACGACTCCTCCGACCACGTACTCCTCAGGCGGTTGGGGGTTCTGTGCGCGTCAAAGGGCTATGAGGACTTTGTATCGACCCATATATCCCCGGTTCTTACGGTGAGCTTGACCTCGTCAGAACTTGCCAATTGGCAACTCCAAGTTGGCGACGCCGCATCCGCTTTCAAAACTTTGCGTAGCGATATGGCTTTGGAGGAGGAGGGTGCGGACTACCAGCTGGTACCAACAACCCCTGCACGGACACCGGTTCTCCGCATGGTGGAAGAGCAACTGCCATCCATTCTCCCCGAACCTTTTCCAGACGACACTCTCATTTTTGAAGATCAGGGTGGAGAATACGCCTCCGTCCAAATTTCAGCAGACGACACCGGTCATCCCCAATTCCGTGCCACCAGAATGCTCAAGAAAATGTTTATGCAAAAAGAGCAGGACGAAGCATACCAGTTCCTTCTAGAGTTACGGGAATTAGAAATCACTCCGTGCCCATCCCGCGCATTCTTCCACGCTGCATCCCGCACTTTGGAAGCCCTCCTCTCCCCCGACGTCGACCCCAACACTATCCCGTGTTTACGCCAGCAATACGCAGCTTGGCTGCAATTGGTTCCCAACAACGTCAACGTTTCATCCCTCACGCGCCTTCTATTCCATTCCCCCGAGCCAGACCTCGCTATTGTAGCAGAGACGGCGACCACCCTCACTACGAGAGGACACGCTAGACGTGTCATCGTACCCGCAACCCGGATTCTCTACCGAGATCCGTCATCAACATTTGGCGTGCAATTCCTCAAAGACCTCGAAGCGACCAGTTTGCGGTATTGCGACGAAAATCCGGCTCTCGGACTTCGGGAGTTGTGCTCCGATATGCACCTCCGCGCCCGTTCGATTGCCATTCGGGCTTTTGCACGCGTTGGCCGGATTGCAGAAGCTATAGAGTTGCTCCCAGAGCCTGAAACCGATGGTAAATTGCCCATCTTCGTTTATGACATCCTCCTCCAAGAAATCGGTCGATCAGAAACGCACGAGTACCTGGAGGTTGTTCGAGCCCATAGGCTCAAAGCGCTTTCAGTTGCTCAACAAGTTCCCGTCACCCACCTATCCGGTACCCCATCCCTCCCAGATGAACTTTCAAGCTCAAACTTGGCATCGTCCCTTCGTTTTCTGAAACGATCTTTCAAAAGGGGAAGCCCAGGTCCACACCCTCAAGCTCTGCTTTCCTTTATGGAAGCGTACCTTGCCACTGGCCGAACATACGCCCTCACGCTACTATTCAACAAAGCGGCTTCAACCAGCCACTTCCATACCGCAACCTTCCTCTACGCCGAAATGATGTTCTATTTCCGACATTACGAGTACGACGCCGTATTGGAGACCGTCGTGGACCACTTTTATCTGGGAAACGGTATCCCTCGTCCCCTTGTTCTTGCCTGGGAACGAGATAGGAAGGAGCGGCTTGCGGGAGCCAGCCCTGATTGGACACCGGTGTCGTCGAGGTTCTTGACAGGAAAACGGTTGGATCCAATTACCAAGATCTGGCCCACCTCTGCACATACCAGTCTTTTATGGCAGGCCGTTACCCTCCTCAACAAGGACTATGCCAGCGTTCTACTTCTCTACAAAGCCCTTTTGCGATCCCTGCGCGAGGGGCTCAGCGTAGACGAGACCAAACCCAAGTCGTTGCGTTCCAATCCCAACTTGGCTCTTCCAGAATCGTCTGCGTTTGTGCCGTTCATCAGGAAGATGATGAACAAGGAGGGGTTGGAGAAGGGCCCGGAGATATTGAACGATATGGTTTCGCTAGGGCGTACACCTACCGTTGCCCATTTTACAGAGATTGCGCATCAGTATGCAAGAGCGGGGGAGACGAGTAGGGCGTTTATGATTCTGGGTAGACTGGAGGAGTCTTTGCGGCGAGCTAAGGAGGAGGGCACAATCGAAATCAAGCGTAGTCCTGGTTCAATCTTCCCTGATATCGCCATGTACGTCTCGTTGATGAGGGGTTTCATCGCTGCGGAGGACCTAGAGGCTGCAGAGGAGGTGGCGAGGAGGCTCAGAGAGAACTTGGGCTGGGACGACGCGTATCCTCCGTTACAAGCTGCGGTCCAGGACTTGGAAGAGTTGAAGCTCCGGGGGCCCCAACTGAAGGCAGACTCGGAGGAGGAGGCGCGGCAGCTTTGTAAGTTTCTGTATGCTTTCTGTCTATCTCGCTAACGATATTCGGTCCCAGACGCCGCATGATTGCTTCTGGGGATACCAATCACGGCTTGTTCAAGTCGTATCTCCGCATTCCTAGTCACCTTAGGGCTCCTTTGGGGGCTGCTTCCGGCGACGAGTGCTCCACACCTCAACTTGGGGATCTGCGCTTCAGGCGCCTAATCCACTCTCGGTCTCAATCCAGCTATCTGAAGCGGAACACGAACCCATCACCGCCCAAGACTCGTGCTTCTCATCGTGGTAGGGGGTCAGGCTTGGCGAATAGCAAGCCATTATCTTAGGAGGTGAACAAGCCCTTCCTTAGGGGTGTATAGATAGATCACATCACCATTAATAGACCATTTTTTCCAGGGGTTTTATGACGGCGCCAATTGTCGCCTCGCGATTGCCTCACCCTTATCTAAACATCGAGGCCGTCGAATGAATGGAATTGACATAAGGTTTGACAGGCTTCACGGGTCCGTATTCTTCAAAATGCAGCTTGTCGACCCTCCCGTTGTGGATTGGGACGCCCCGACTGTTCTTGTTCGCCCTCTCCCTGTGCACACCACCCCATGGCAGCGATCATCGTTGACGACGCCAAGCTTGCTGCTGGCTCCAACCTCGCTGGCGCTCAGTGGGAGTCGCAGACTAATGCGACGAATTCGTTCAATGGTACGATTTCCGTATGTCGTACCGCGCCGGCGTCGACCCCGTCGCTTTCCTATTCCTTTGCTGGTACGTCCTGCGCTCTTGGTGCAATTGACCCGCCTTTGACGTTTTTTACTAGGAACTGGATTTAGTCTCGTAGGACGTCCTGCAGAGGGTCTTGCGCTGACATACAGTATCGATGGGTCCAGCCCAAGTCCTGTGACACTCGAATCGGACTCTGACCTCGACGTTATCGGCCAGGCAAGCCGCCCGTTTGCTTCCTTTTAATCTTGATTGAATTGCTAACTTCCTTATTCTCACAGGAAGGGGTTGTTCTCTGGAGTATCGACGACCTATCACCCGCGCAACACTCCATCCAAATCTTCCCCGTGGCTGGACAACTGTTCTTGGACTACATCACCTACGTGCCATACAACCTTTCCGCCCACGCTGGAGAAGACGTAGTGGTGGACGATCAGGACTCGTCGATAACCTACTCGGGAACGTGGCGCCCAAGTCTTGGAACCGCTACACCAGTTGGAGATCCGTACAATGAAACCTGGTCGCAGACACGGACCGTTGGGTCTTCGTTCAAGACGGATTTCACCGGTTCTACGGTCGCTGTTTTTGGTGCTCTGCGTCCCATGTCCGGACGTCTGGCCGCAACGTACGCCATTGATAGTGGCACCCCCCAGAGCGTCGTCCATTACGATGGAACTCAGACTACGACACCAGAGGGCAGCGTTTCGTGGGGCATGAATCGAGTTTTCTACAGAGAAGATCTGACGCCAGGGCCTCACACTCTTACTGTGACTGTAACCGAAGTGACCGGAACCCAGGTGAGTCAATGAAAAGATGGACGTTGTTATCTTGGAAACAAGCGCTTACTGAGCTTTGGTTGTTTCATCTTAGGAATACTTCTTTGACTACGTGACATACAAAGCATCAGAACAGGCGTGGGTTGCGCCTACCGAAACTTCGACTCCAGGGGCGGAGTCGGGCTCAACAAGTTCCCGGAAGATGTCAAAGGGCGCTAAGGCTGGCGCCATTGTTGGAGCTATCCTTGGCTTCCTGCTTCTCGTTCTCCTCCTCCTTTGGTTCCTCAAGAGGCGTAGAGGTGAGCTGCTGCTTCTATTGAAGGATGATTGACACTGACATATGAAAAGATCGACGAAACGATGGTGATGCGGAGAAAGGTGTGGCTGCAGTGTCGAAGGAGGAGGAGGATAAGGAGGATAAAGCTTCAGGCTCTCTTCCCCCTTGGACTCCACCACATCTAGAAGCCGGTACTGGCACCCCTGCGAAACCTGCTACTCCCTCGGATGGTCAGTCGCTCGTGAAGGAAGGCTCGGTTCTGGAGAAGCCGGCTACACCACCTCCTGCAAGTTCTGGGGAGGTTATAGACGGCGCCGCACAGGACAAACCTGCTGCTCCGTCAGATGGCGAGCCTCTTTCAAAGGAGGACGCAGGCGAGGAGAAGAAGCCCGAGGAGCCAGTGACACCCGCCCCGGCAAGTACCTGATTGCTGAGCGCTTCCCGATTCCCTATCTACTACGGATGCTATTTTTACGATCATGTCCGAGATGAGGATTTTGTCATGCTACATAACACTGGACTGGGTTGGACATTGGACTACATTTATGCCTTCAACGAACGCTTGGTGATGTACATCTACGATGGCTTCTTTTACTACATGGTAATATCTCAGGCTACGATTGAGCTAATCCACTTATCGAGTGCCAGATTGACCTCATTCGGTGCGTCTGTCAGAACCCAATGTCCTGCATCGAACTCTTCGACAGTGGCTTGAGGGCAATACTGGGCCACAACAGGTTTTTGCAGAGCAGGGACGCAGATCACATCTTTCTTCGCGCATCCTAGAAACACTGGTTTCTTGATTGTATAGTTTTCAACGGGGATTTCTGGACCCGGGAAGGTAGAATCAGTCAAAGCCCGGACTCAGGCTTGCGTAAACGAACGGCACTCACTCTTAGAATCCTCTGCATCCCCGTCGACTGCTACTTTGTAATAATTGAGAGGACCGACCCATCCACCTTTCAAAAATTCTTTCTCGTATACGGGCTGAAGCTAGAACACGATCGTGATACCTTGTCAGGAGGACATCACATCCATGAATCGCATCTCAAAAACGCACTTCTTGGTGGGCTGGGTCACGGGGAGTTCGGGTGTCCGATTGGACAAAAGCACGGATAGCCCCAGGAGGACATGTGGTATATTTCCAGATGAGCGGATCCTTGGGGTGGACGAAGTCCCAGAATGAATCAATCTGCGAGAACGAATTTGGTGAGACAGGAAAGGTTCCAACGGCTGAGGATGGAGACATACGTGCTTCTCAACGACTTCAGCGCCATCTGGAGCGGCGAAAAGCCCCCTGGTATTGAATGAGGCCTCGATTATACTGCGAGTGAATACTTGAAACGCTCACCAGTATCCAAAGGTGTTGTAGCCAATGGCCTTCGTGATCTAGACCATGGTGCATCAGCATCATTCATTTAGAGAGGGAAAGGAAGGTGTCATGTACAGACATCTTCTTGGAGTTCTTCGTAGGTTTTCGAAGGATTGGGGGGCATGTATCCCAATGCGAAGAACCCAAAACCTAGGAAACGGTCTGAAAACAAGTTGGCAAGTACGCTTGTTGTCTTAGATCCCCTAGAAGTAACTTCATTGAGCCAACTGAAGGACATACATATTACAGATCCCGGGACAGACTCACCAATCGTGGCCCAGGGCGATGACGTTAGTCGCCTTCTCGTGGTCGAGAATATCAATGAGATCCTTGGCAAGGAGAGTGTGGAGATACTCTTTATGATCTGCTGGCTTGTCTGAGCCACCATACCCCAACATATCCGGGACAATGAGACCGAAACCCTTGGCTTTGAAGTATGTTATCTGGAAACGCCAGTCGATTGCAAGGGAAGGGAAGCCATGAGCCAAAAGCAGCGTCGGTTTGCCAGACTCTGGGGCAGAGAAATAGTATCGGTAATTATAGTCACGAGTGACTCGAACTTCTTTGAAACCTATTTGAAAAGATTCCATGGTGCGATGTGAGCTCTGAAGGGAAGATGAAAGAAGCTCAGGAAAAGGCAAGGCTTTTATAGCGTCCAGGTGGGGTATGACGACCGATGAAGTCGGTACCGGGAGACCAGATTATGGAGCCAATTTGCGGATGGGGATGCGAAAGGGTTAGTACTTCAGTGCAGATGCCTTGATACAGCTTCCCGAGAAGCCGTTAGCTCGGAGAGTACGATCTACAGGACAGTGAGCGACCTGACCGTCGATTTGTACCGATCACGGCTTGTAGACTTACCCAAAAGCTGAGTCATGGAGCTTCTCTCTCGACATTGTCTAAGGCCAAGCACCATGAAGAGATGCTTCTTGGTTCGGCATGACTGACCATCTCGCCGAGGAAGAGATCCTGTGGTGTGCCGTTGACTCGACGCATTTTTGGGCGGGGCACAGATACAATCTTGGCTGATCTCGGCTCCGTTCAGTTGAAGGTGCCAAGGAATCTTCCTATATCTGCCAGTGGATGTCTCCTCGATTATCAGTTTTCTGCCTTGTTGTCAACAGACGACTCAACCCATTCGAGGACAAAGCCAGGCGCCTTGAGAGGAGCATAGCCAATAGAACTTGAAATCGAGCGAGAGAAGTGACAGTCATCTTAACGGGACTTCCAGATGTCACAAGCGTCGAACCACCAGGGTACCATAGTGATACTGCGATTAACTTGCTAAGGGTTCCCTCCCTAGTATGCTCGGTCCATGTGAGCATATTACGGCGAGTTTGGGATGACGCTACCGTTCGATGCTGTCAACGCGTCTAGGATGATTCAGCGGAAAGAGAAATGGTACGACGCAAGTTTCCACTCCAGCCGCAGGCTTGGGATTAGAGGCCCTAAATGGAGCGTGGAAAAGCCACCTGGGGCAGCGAAGTGGCTTCTAAGGCTACCCGTGGCCGGTCTCATTGTATTCCAATGACTCGTACAGACAACGGAGTAGAAATCAATGAATCAATGTTCACATAAAGAGAAGGCATTGACCTCCTTCACCTTTTTCGCGTGGGCCCTGACAAACTTTTTCCTCTCGTTCATCAATTCATCCCGATATTCCTTCGCCTTTTCCAACGATATCGGGAACCCATCCACGGCATCGAATACGGTATCCTTCAGTTCCACTGGCAGCTTGTTCAGTCCTTTGCGCGTCGGGCGGGTTGAACTTCTGCTGGTCGTAGTGACGGCATCGCGCCACCAGTCCAGTTGTTGAGGTGGGACACAAGCTGTACTAATAATACGAACGTTGGGGTCCACTAGGAACAGCGCCAAAATCTTCCTGTGACCTGGTTGTGTCGGGTCTTCCAATTCAAACGGCTGTACCTGGTGCTGCAAGATATTGGGGAAAGTGAGCAGTCGACCCTCCCGTGTCTCGACTTTCCCTACGTCCTGCACGCCTGATGCCTCGTTTTCGCAGCCGAACAAATCCTGGAGGAAATCGTGGTCGTTTTGTTCATAGGGAAATTCGTTCATTTCTTCAGTGTTGATAAATTGGCGGAAGGCGAGATGAGTAGATTTGATGTTGTGGGATGAATAATAGTATATGGCCGTTGCACAGATGTGTTCGTTCTGCTTGCCTTCGACGTGCCAGGTACCTCCCTCGTACTTGGGATTTTCGGGTGTTAACTCGATATTGGCCAGCTTGACTATGATTTGAAGCGGTCGTCCTGGTTTGCCGTACGAATCTTTGAAGCTGAAAGGTTTAGGTTGATGCTCGGCGTATTTCCCGGCGTCAAACTTCTCCGGTTTGGGCTGGATGACGACCTTATGAGGTTCTTCTTCCATATCATCGTCATCATCACCATTCTCTTCACCGTCGTCATCTTTATCTTCATCTTCCCAGTTATCGTCGCTATCATCCTCCACAACTTCAGCATCACTATCGGATGTTTGTGAATTATCCGACCCAGCCTCCGAACACCCTTCGCCGTCAGAATTGCCTTCTCTTTCTCCTTCCTCCTCGTTCTCCTGCTCTTCCCCATCCTCTTCCTCCTCGTTCTCCTGCTCTTCCCCGTCCTCTTCCCCTTCCTGGTCCTCATTGCTGTTGTCGCCATCATCCTCGTCCTCTTCACCGCTGGATGGACCTTCAGCACCCTCTCCGTTCTCGTCGCCATCGTCCTCGTATTCGACCGTGTCGCAGGGAATTCTCAGAAACCAGCTAAACTCGCTGTCCCACAGAGGCGCCAGAGTCGTTTCCCATAACGGAAGTGCGGCATCAATGACCTGCTCGACCACACGGTATAACTCGGCATGCCTCTGCGGATGAAGATTATTGATATAAGATATGATCCTAGGTGAAAACCAAAAAATGAGTTTGCTAAGAAGACCAACATCGTGCATGGACTGGCTTACTTGGATCCATTCCCTGAGATATCGACCTCACATGGCAACCACTGGAACTTCAGGCTATACGGCTGGATACCCTTCTTCTCATTAGCTTTGGGTCCCTTTGTGATGCGACCAAGCACGTCTCCTTGTCCACATTTCTCAACACAGTCCGCAAGCCCAACGGTCTTCTGCCCGGCTTTCAACACTTTGCTCTTTCCCCAAATGAGAGGAAAGAGGCTAGGATGAACTAAATCCAGAACAGTGTCATTAGAGCCAGGATGCCAGTCCTTTTGGTGCTTGGGAATGTCCTCCAGGGGCTTGACAGCCTGAAGAAGGGCTTGCCTCAAAGACTCGGACACTGCATGGTCGGATTTGACGACGTTCCCGTTAAACACGACGAGGGCGCGGTCTGCCCTCTTCGCGTATACATTCTTCGCGACGTGCTGTAGCTCCGCGATGCAGAAGTCGAACATCTCGTCGATCATATCGACCCCTTCTACGCCCACAGCTTCCGAACGCCATTTCTTGATAATCTCGTCGTCGAATACCTACACGCGAGCAAACTGTTAGCACACTATATTCTCTGAATCTGTCGTGAAGGAATTTTACCTTAGTGTCCCATTCAGGTTTATCAGTGACCGAGTTCATGAACCCGAGCATTAGAAATTCGCGGAGAGTCGTGGCTGGGAGGCTGGATGGAGAAGTGAGGACAGCTCAGAAGGCCCAGGGAGTATGCTCACAATGCTCTATCAACACCCGGTACCTCGTCAAGGAGAGATGTGAGGGCAGCCGGAAGAAGGGCTGTAGGAAGCGGTTTCCCGACGTATAGCGGGTCCTTCTCGTCTGGAACATAGTCCAGAGGTTTCCCCAAACCGGGGACGGGGTGAACGACGGAAAACTTTGGGGACGAGGGAGCCATGGACCGCTCGAGGGTTGCGATGGGTGTGAGGCTAGGGGACATTCCGTGTCGATCGTGCCTCTTTATATACAACCCCCCGACCAGCCCGCCGACGGAAATTTACACCCACACTCCCTTGATCGCGGGACTCTAAAAGCGCTCAAATCACTTGACGGGGTTGTCAGGGGTTGCCGGTGTCGCCAGCGGTCGCTGTCACTGGAAAGGAGTCATATCATGTCCGGAAATGTCTGTCCAAGTCCCTGTTTGTCGATTCTGGTTGTGCAAAGATAACACTGGGCAAACCTACCCATTAGGGAGTAGCTATATTATCGACTTCTAAAATGAAAAAGAGCGATGACATTACAGATCAGGCATTTTTCGAACGACTTTGCCTTCGTTCTTTACATGGACTCGTAGCTTTGCCATTAGGGGCGAACTCGCCCATGGCTCGGGCGTCGGGCGCTGTTCCGTTGCCCAGTAATAGATGTCCCAGTCAGGTTCGTCCAAAAGCTGTACAGATTTCGTTATTTTACGAATATTGAACAACAAAACAGTCACGCACCCTATCGTATTCCTTCAATTCGGCACCCGTCATCGTCCCTAGGTTATCTCTTGCAAACGTGCTCAATAGCAAATCCGACTCCAACGTTCCCCGCTTCCGTGACTGGTAGACAAGACGTGCACGAAGTGACTCCTCCGATTCGTTTGGCCGAGGTAGAGGTGGCATTCTTGGAGCTCCTTCAGGTGTTTGTGTCGCAGCAATGTGTTGCGGAGTATGCGGTAGAGGCCAAGGGTCCGCTCGACGAGCATATGACGTGGCCAACGTCCGCGTCGGTGCACATACTCGCCTCCGTACACATGCAGACGCTCTAGGGAGTAGAGAAAGCATTTTTGGGCTAGTCATCGTGGTCGTCGGGGAGCAAGCGAATTCCGGGGCTCCGGACTGGTCTAGCACCGGGTCACATGTCTGCTCGTTTTGGCAAATTCGCCCCTAGTTTCCCGCCCGTCCTCGTTGTTCCCGACGGTCATGACTCACGACCATGACTCCAAGGACGGAGCTATGCTGCATACCTCTGGCGTTCCCTCTTACCCTCGATGAGTAGACCTGGGGGGTTACCTCGAGCTCCGTCTGGATTGTCTCTCTGCTTGGTTTTCACAAATGAACTTGAATTCATCTCCGAGAATCTCGAAAAGCTATTTCAAGCTGTGGCTTTGTTATCGTGTCACCATTCTGGTATGTGATTTAAAGCAAATATTGGTGGACTTGTAACCAATAGAATTCCTGACATTACAATGAAGTCTGTGATTGCTCGTGTCGCTGCGACGTAATTCATTCCTGCCAGACTCTGCCTGGCGTGGCGTATAGGGATCCCGGCATGCACACGATCAGCCGAGGTATACCTGGGCTCTCGCCTTTATATCTAGGGCACGCGTTTCCCTCTCCTCCGCACAGCCTCCCCCACCAATATCTTGTGTCGCTCTTCGTCTTCCTCCCTTGGGCTCACACTTGCGTTCAACTATTCGAGGCACACATCACGCCATGGGCTACTCACTAGCAGATGTCTTTGGTTGGAAGCCCAATCCATACTGGTATGTGTTATCTCCATCTGTGAAGCGATGGGTGCTCTTAGTGACGGAGAGACTGGTAGGCTGATTCCCGTGGTGTTCTCGATGTCCATGTCGGCAAGTCAAACATTCGCTCGAGGTGTTTAAAGCTCGTTCTCACTGTCCTTCCAGCGAGGAGTGACGATGTCTCCCAGAATACAAGTCTACAAAGCTATCGCATGCCGATCTTTGTCGATCACCTCCCCCGGGTTGAGGTTAGGGACAGCCGTGGCAGAATGTGGAGATGCTGCAGTTCAGGCTAGAGCTGCAAAGATTCAAGCTTGTGAGTCTTCCCATCGTACGATCATTAATGTCTGTCTGACTCCTGCCTTTTGAGATAGCCGTGGTCACAATAATGAGTGTGCTCAGCGCTATCAGCACTGGTTTCTGGAGCAGGAAAGGTGATGTTCAGGGGAGGAAGCTCGTTCTGGCAACCTCCCTCCTTGGGGCCCTGTTGATGTAAGTTTAAAGGCACCATTCCTTCGAGGCAAACAAGTTGTTGGAGGTATTTCAAGCTTCATAGAACCTCTCAACTGTGGTCTGCCATAATGCTAGGCAATAAGCCTGACCAGTCACTTTCACAGGGAAGCTGTATTCGTCCTCGTAATGAGACCACAGTCTGTATTCGGACGCTATGGTGACAAGGCCATCCTCATCGGACCAATAGTCCAGGGATTTGTGGGTGGGCTATCTACCTCCAATGGGGTCGTTCACGCGTCCGTAGCTTTATCCTCCTCCTATTGAGCAGGTTGGCTGATTCTGGGATAGATACGTCTCCGATTGTACCCGTCATGGGTCCAGGTGCGGCATCGGCTATGACACTGTGACGTAGTACTGATTTAGGCCAGATCCAAGATATTTGGGACGATTAAAGGGATGGTCTTCGTAGGCCTCGCCATTGGACCCCAAGTACGTTCGCTTTCAGTTGTCAGCATGGAGGGCAAAGTCTCATCAAATCCCAGTTCGCTGGTTACTTCTTGCCCAACGTTGGATACAGCGACTCTTTCTTCTATTCCAGCATTGCGCTCAATTTCGCCGCACTTCTCTACGTCCTCTTTATCTGCCCAGAGTCTCTTCCACCGAGAAACAGTAATGACATGGTCGAAAAAAAAGCCCAAGAGCGCGTGCAATTCAAGACCTCGGGGCCTGTGGTCATTGCTATTGATCTCATATCCCGTTTCATCAAGTCCATCTTCTCCCCCGTTTTGATGTTTGCCCCTCGTCGGATACCAGGAAGTCAGCGCCTACAGTATTCCATGCCGCTTGTTGGAACGGCACTTTTTCTATATATCGTCTCAACAGTGAGTATGCTTATTCTCGTCCCTTCGTGATCCCACATAAGCTGAATTTCAGGGAGTTTACTCGGCCAAGTATCTTTATGCGCAGCACGTCTTCTCATGGAACACCGCTGAGGTATGTCATTTCGGCCTCTCCGTCAACGGGGGACTGATGGAAGCACGAAAGCTTGGGTACTACATGTCGATGTTGTGGATGTTTCGTGCATTTAATCTTCTCGTATTCCTTCCTAGTAAGTTCGCCCGCCTAGTGGGCCTAAATTCTTATCTCACCTTCCGTAGTCGTTCTCTCCTACTTCAATCCGAAGCCAACTAGCCCACCAGGAAGTAGTAATTCAAATGCTCACGATATCGCCGCGGAGATCAAGTACGACCGCTACCTCGCTCAAGTATCGGTAGGAATGGACGGCGTGGCCGATGCTTTGGTGGCACTCATGGCAAGCAGGGCACATTTCCAATATGCTTACATCGCACTATCGTGTCTATCATCCTTTACATCTGGCGCTAATCCGGCGCTTCATTCGCTGGGCGCCATCTGTCTTCACGCATGTGGCGCTAGTTCTGAAGTCGGGGCTCTGTTTGGAGCAATGGGCGTTTTGTCTGCCGTTGCCCATGTCATCTCGGTATGTATCTTTTACTCCGTCTCTGAAGCTCCAAGCTCTGATATGTTTGTGTCATCTCGTAGCCATCTATCTACGCGCTGACTTATGGTAGGAGTGTGGCCAGTTTTCCAGAAGCGATCTTTGTGCTGGCTGCGTTGCTGCTGTTCTCTGCCGTCTTGTTGCTCAGCAGGGTTCGTCCGGTTGAAAGCGATATTAAAGCACATGATGACGTGAGCGACGGGAGATCAGAGAGCGAGGGGAATCGCCGTAAAAGGGTTTGACAAATGCACAAAAACGATGGAAGTTGTTCGAGTTCATCGTTCCCCCATTTTCTCGGATCGTGCACGGGGTTGAGTTTGCCTGTCCCGTTCCTCGTTGGTATAGGTCTCTTGCCTCCTCGCATTACTTTTCTGTGTGTCAGAGACGAAGACTCGGCGAGCCGGGCCGCCGTTTGAGAAGGAACAACGTCTGGAGCACTTGTAATCGATCTGTAGTACCATACACACTAAGTCAATCTCAAAGGCGATAGTGTAGTTAACGTTGATAGATCGCACCAGAAAGGGATAGTGACGTCAAACTGTAGCGCGCTTCCTCTCCTTTCCAGGCGCCACACACGTTTTCATAGCGCTGGTTTGCAGGCCAACAGCTGCATTAGGTCAGAGGCAACATTTTCTTTCTCAGTGCGGCCAGCTAGCAAGTTGTCGGAACAGCCGTTTCAATCGTCATTGAAGCTCCGCCAACATATCCCTCGAACTCGCACAGGAAGTTCAACCTCAATTCTCTTATCTGTGCCTTTGTGGCATTGATATCCTAACGCAATCAACGAGGCTCGTTGTTGATTACAAGCTGTTGAAAGGTGTTTCCAGTGGTGTCCTCGCTCGCGCCGATAACACTGACAGGCATTGTTCAAACTCGCCGTTTAAATCCGTTACTACCCAAAGTGGAACAATGGCCAGACACAAGCGCGTTTCTAGGCGCCTCCCGAGGACACAGCATGTCACCAAAGCACAGGAAGAACCAACCATCAGGCCTTTGTTAAGGTCTTCACGGTGATTGACGATCCAAGCACTGCCGTTGCTGTCATGCCGAGCCTCGTGTTGCTGACAATGACATTCTGGTGTGGCGACCAAGCACGGATTCCACCACTGGGGGGTATATATGTTGTAGTGCTTGGGCAATGGCGACGCCTCCCACTCGCTCTTCACTACAATCTCACTTGCGATTTTACCAGCTCCCTTAGAACAAAGCAACCTCTTCGATCACCAGATACGCGACAATGTCTGGCGTCGACTTCCCTGTCCCCGGTTTCTACCAGGGCAATTATATGACCACCTATCCCCTCCAGCAGCAGGTGGTCAACGCGATAGACAAAAACGATCCGTCTCTAAATTTGAAAGGCAACTTGCCTGACGCCGGGTACGTCCTCGCAAGTAATGTCAGCAATCGCGCTGTTAGCTCATCCTTTCACTTAGGAACTGCGTTGAAGGATTCAAGTTCTGGGAAAAAAGCTTCTCCTCGTCGACTCACGACGACGTTTTTGCTACTACGGTCAATGCCACCGGTCAGCCCGTTCAGGCGCCAGTCGAGGCAAACTTGTCGAACTGGGAAAACTTGCCACCAGCCCTCCCCGCACCTACTTCCACCCAACCTCCCGCCGATCCTGCCCTCCCGAACGGTTTCAATGTTGTTGGACCATGGCCTGCTGCACCCGTCCCGAACGCTACTTCAACCGCGGCAAACGACTCTAATTTGTCGGAGCTCAACGCGCTCGCGCCCTCCTATCCAACCGACGCTGCCCAGCCTCCACTAGATGTTGCCCAGTGGTGCCTCGAAAATGGAATGGATCCAGCTGAGTTCATGGCCATGGTTGCCGCCTCGAACGCGATGCAGATCCCCACCACGAACGAGCCAGTCGACCTCGGGTTCCCCAATATCGAGGATAACGTTCAAGGTGGCACTTCTACCTCCGTCAACGGAGTCACCTATATTCCGCAGGTGAACGGCCAAGTTCCTCAACTTCACGAACCCCAACCTCTCTTGGGTCCTGAGCTGGGCAACGATAATGCAAACAGCTTGGTGACGGGTGCTTTCATGACACAGTCAGGCTACTATACCCCTAACGCGGACGCGAATGGGACTGGCTCGATGGGAATGGCTGCTGACAGAGGTTTCACACCTCCTCCGCCTACCGCTCGTCCGAGCGCTGCTATTTCTCAGGGTCGATCCCAGCGCCGTCAAGCACTTCGAGCTGCCCAAGCCCCTCTGCAGCCTCAGCCTCAGCACCGTCGGGTTCCCCAGCCTGTTCAAGCCCCTCAGCAACAGGCTCAGTTTGTCCAGACTCCTCAGCTTGATTCCCAGTATCTGGTTGCTCAGCAGATGACGATGAGCCGCGCCGTGCATCAGCCTGCGAGTGGTGCCCAGGTTCCCCAGCCCTCGCCCACTCCCGCAATGGTTATGAATGGTCATGTGCAAAACTCTTCTGTTCCTGGACCTGCTACTTTCTTCTTGCTTCCGCCATCGATGGCGATCCCACCTGGTGAGTTTCTTACCTCTCTCTTCTCTTCAATTCTAGATCTAACTCGCTATGATCTCGCTTGAACAGGGAATCAGTCTTTGGCTCAATACTCGAACGTCCTCGGAGCAAATGGAACCCCTCACCTCCTCGCTGCTCAACCCAACCCCAACTCTCAGTCTCCCCTCCTGCCCAACGCGAGCCCTGCCCAAGTTCCCATCACTGTTAACTCTGCCACCTTGCACTACGCTCAAAAGGCATTCGAGCTCGAAGAACAGAAGAAGAAAACCGAAAGTCTGATGGCGCAACTCAAAGAACTCCAGGATCGACAAAGGGGTTTCAATACTTCGCCCACCGACATGGCTCCTGCTCCACTGCAAACTCAGCCAGTCCCTACCCGGTCGGCCATGGTCTCCATTCAACCGATTGCGAATGCCTCGCCAGCGGTTCCTCCCCCTCCTCAGCAACATCTTACCCAGTTCCAGCCGACACCATCTTTTGCCAACATGGAACAAATAAACGACTTCAACCAGCCGTCTGGTGAGCTATCCGCCTTCAATCCGGACTTCGGCCTGCCGTCCAACACGCTGCCAGAATTTCCTACCGATTTTGGCCAAGAATTCGGAACGATGCCGCCGCCACTGTATTCGGCGGCAACATTTGAGGACCAGTGGCAGCAAGCAGTCGACTTCGACAACATACCCCAGATGACGCTAGATCTGTCCCAGCAGCAGCAAGATTTCGTGTCGCAGGCTCAAGCATACCTTCGAAAAAACGGTCACGGCCAGTTGTCGAATCATGTGCTTGAGGAACATCACCTGGGAACGCTGCGCCAACAACGGGTCGAGCAGGTCCAAGACTACGGCAATCTACCCCAAGAACACCATAATTTGACAAATGGCAACCACTTTCAGGAAGGCGATGGAGGAGCAGCATCTGGCTCTTCGCCTTCGTCCTCCAAGCGGAAGCGAGATGAGGCTGAAGGGCAGGCCAACAATCAACAAGAAGCGGGAGGCGTTCCATCACCTCCCAAGCGTCAGCGAACTCGGAATACGTCGGCAGACAAAGGCAAGGGGAAGGAAGAGGCGGCGGCGGGTGACGAGACTGTCCGATCGACGAAAAGGAAGCAAGGTGAAGGCAGCGCAAAGTGAGTCGTTCCCAGACATCTATCTTTGTGGGACAGTTTTCTGACGAGCTCGATTTAGGCCACCCAAACCAAAAAAGCCGCGTGTCGCCAGGTTGGGGGAGACAGAAACTCTCCCCATGGCGGAGGAGGAGGCGTTCCGATTCCTCCGTGTAGGACGACTCTGCGATTGGAAGGAGGGTTGCGATCATCCCCTCGAGCCCGATGAAGGGGCATATTGGAAACACGTCAAAGCATGCCACAACCCGGTAACCTCCCCAGGTGCCAATGGGGGGACCCTAGTGATGTGTCCACACCACAATATTTGGATACAGGAACTCAAGATGGCCACACACCTTGATGTTCGGCATGCGTGCGAGAAGGAGTTGAAGTGTTGCGGATGTGACGAGGTACTGAGGACAGAGGAATATTCGGCACGTTCGTTGCACTTCTCGAGGAACAAGAAATGCAGGGAGGGATCCAAGATGTTAATTGGTATCGAGCCTCCTTGCACGGTGGTCCTGAATGAGAGGATACCACCAAAAGGTTTGAGCCTGAAGGAGCAAGAGAAGGATGAGGCCCGGGCGGCTGATTTCAGTGAAAAGATACGGCTCAGGAATGAGCGGAACGTACAGCAAAAGAACTGGGGGTTGACTTGCAATCGATAATTTCTCCGACTCTTGTATTTTATAGAACGTCATCGTGTTGTCTAGTCTCGTCTGATCCAAACAGTCTATCTATCTTTGTAAATCACATCACCTTATCGATCCTCGGGAACAATGCAAGTTCACTCCACAAGGGACGCAAGGACATGCTGGCGAACCAAAGCTTCAAATACCGTAAGTTCTTCCTTTCAATGAGCCAAAAACGGCACAAACTCTTTGAGAAAGCGGCAGAAATGCGGTTCAGAGCCTGCAGGGCACAACTGTTGCCTGAGTACCTAGGACTCTAACCAAGTCAAGCGTATCGTCGGCCATCAGATTCGGTTCTCCAAACAGAATGCAGGGTAGAGCATTGGCTATCACGTCCGGTGCTAGAAGGAAATATCTCTGGCCACCTACAACCAATAAAGCGTATCATGGTAGTTGACCCATTATGTAGGAATCTCGTAGTTTATACGACACATCCAGTCAAAATCAAGGAGGCGATAGTATTAGAGTAATGATAGATCGCACCAAGATACAATGGAGCAGTGGACACGTCAAACTGTCGGCGTAGGGCGCTTCCTCTCCTTTCCGAGCGCCACGCGCGTTTTCATGACACTGGGGCGCAGGTCGACAGGTGCATTGGGTTGAGATGGGTCTCTCTTCGGCATACCACCTCCCCTTCGACCAGCATTCCGAAGAGACCGGCTTCCTGCACCCGAGCAAACTGCGTTTTCCTGGCAATATTGTTCGTTATGGTCATAAACAAGGTGTGCGTCAATCTGCCACACGAGGTCAGCTTTGAGTCAGGAATATCGATACTTAGACAAGTACCTTGGAGTAGATACAGTAGAAGTCGAGGGGGTTCTGGTTTATAACTGTCGGATAACTGCAAAAAATTTCGGTTGGACTTGGGTCGAGCCGAGGGACGGGTCCCCAGCCGGCTTTATCGAGAGGTGGGCAAATATAACTGCATGTCTGCGAAGGTTCCGGAAATTTCGGGGCACATAAGACCGCTTGCAGATAGGGAAGCAGGAGGAGCCAGATCAAGGTCGAGCGGATGCTTCGTAGTATTGCTGAAGCGTGAGCAGACATTGGTTAGCCCAAGGTCGGCTGAGTGGGATGCACGGTTCTGGGTGCCTCGACGAGAAACTAGCATCTCGGCCAGGCTCTAAATAGGGCTGGATCCAAGAAGCAGAAAGGATTGGGGTATTGCGACGGCTTACCGAGCCGCGGCGTCGCGTCGAAGCGGTCCTTTCCGTTGGTCGGGCATATGAATAGATTCGCAGTGGAGGACACACGTGCTCCCCACTCTCCCTGAGCGAAGGCCCGTGGATGTTGAAGAAAGGTCTTTGTCTTAGGTCGGGGTGAGGTGCGGCTGATTCGCAGCATGACAGATTCCAGAACTCGGAAGAAGTTGACCAGAACGCGTGTACTAGTACTTGGGTTGTATAGTAGCGTTCTTCCTCGGATATCACAGTCATAGAACCTTGCAGAAAGCTCGAGAATGCGAACAGTTGATTTCATAGAATGTACATGACACGGGGGCTGGAATTATCACCGAAAGCCCTATTTCTGACGATGATTTATTGTCCGGCCATTCAAAGAAAGAGTCTGATGCGCACCTCAGACGCAGCTGGATCGATCCTTCGTTGATCATATACTATGGCCGGCCATGCTCCAGGCATCATGGATCCAGGCAAGTAGGAAAACCAATGTCCAAAAGTCAGGCGCACCCAGCTCTGTTTGCCTTGAGCCCTTCCACGAGCTCTCCGTGCTTCTATTAGAGTTTAATTGTCGCTCGGGTGTCAGAGCCATGGAGGGAAGAGACAAGAAACACATGTGGTGATGGGTCTGGTCGAGGGTGTTTGCACGAGGCGGCTTCATCTCCACTCTTCTTTTCTCGAAGCTCGGAATCACGCTTCGAGCGACGAATTGGGTGGTCGGGCGTTTTAACTTTAAGAAGCTCGAAGAGTAGGTCTATAGCTCAGTAGTTGGAACTTGACCGATATTGTGCAGTGTATGTCTTCCGCGAGTAAACACAGTCAGAAGAGGGTACTTGGAGTCGTTAGTGCTACTGCGACTCGGATGTCAAAATGGCGCGCGCATCGCATGGCTCCACTGGCAGTCTAAAGTACACACTTCTCATCGCCTTATATTACGTGCGATCTAGCTTATTTGGTGGATTGGCTTTTGGCTTGCAAGGGACTCGGGCCCCCACTGCCTTCGAGCGGGCGCTTGCCTAATCCGGCGCGCTAAGTCGCTAAGTGCTCGGAAGCGCCCGGAGCTTGCAAGCTTCCGGTGCTCTCGATCTCTGGTTGCACCCCAGTGGAGCCAGCTCGCGCCCATACAAGTAGCGGAACGCGCGGTTTTTTATCTGGCCAATCGTGAAGAGGTTCTCGAAAACCATATCCGCGTTCATTGCCACAGCGGTGCGATAGGTCAGGCATAGGGCAGTAACAGGAAGTCAGAGTCTTTCTTGCCCTTGTGCCCGATTCAGGTGCTTCCAGCAGGTTCACTTTCTTCGCAAAGTCAAAGCAGAACGCTGTAGAAGACCGCTTATATCGGCAGATCGACGTTACCCAGTCTGTACCGCCTCCGATGTCGAAAACTCATGTCACAGCGTAGCTATGTTGGACCTAGTTTGGGAATAAGCCAGGGCGCGAGAGCGACGCATCCGGAGACCAGATAGATACTTCGGAACTGGTCCTTGGTAAACTCCGGTGTCAAAAACTCTCCGGCCATAGCCCGAGAAGCTACTTCCAACACTCCAGCTGTCGCTCCTTGTTCCGGTGATTGAGAGTACTGAAGGCAAGATATTTCCTAATGAGAAAGATGTCAGAAAGGCCGCCTCAACGAAACAACCCCATCTTGATGGGACTTGGATTGCTGGACGACTCGCATTCGAGGTCTAGCTTTGGGCGCCTAAGATGTCGATTGTCCCAGAAATTTCAAGAGCCAGACACGAGTTTTGCGCCGCTGTTGCTCTTGTCCCATGTTAGAAGCTAGCGATTTGAGAATCTAGGACCGGCTGCTTGAAAAACCTGTAAGGAGCCATGTACTTCTGCATCATCGGCTGTCTTCTCGTGCTTGGAGCCAAGGGAGTGGCACAATCAGAGGAATAAGATTCGGTCACCGTGAAGCGTCACGAATACTGATATAGATAGATGAAACTTGCGAGAGATGACGAACCGTCTATGTCCAGGCTGACAAATTGACACCTTGAATGATCAGAACCGTTATGGCGTTTTTTCTTGGGGCGCGGACATGGCTTTCATAGGCTTCAACAAGAGGAGCAGAGGAAAGGCCCTGCAGAGTCGGATTCGAATGGTGTGGAATTTCGAACTGGCAGATTGCCACGCACTGACCGGCCGGCATGGAGCCGCAGGAGCGTGCCCGCCGACACACTGACGTTATATCAAGTTCGAAAAAGATACACAAGATTGGTAGATCTGGGAAGTCCTCTATATTATACAGCAGGGCGATATGTGAGTTCGAGAGCTGTCCGCACCTGAGGCTACATCGCACTACTCGAAGGACGAACGGCCGAACGCGAAAATAAATAAAACATTGTACCCAGGGGTGAATAAATGAGGTGAATAAAAATGGCGAACGAATGTCAAGGTAGTCCAGGTGGAGTGTCTCTCCTAACCAAGAGTTAGTTTTCAACAGTTGGCCAATGAAAAGACAAAGAGAATATGGGGAGCACAAAGTGTAATGTGCGATGCTCGGAAAAAAGGTAGGCACGACAAACAAAGCGAGGGAAATGGCCAGTGGAAAAATCCTGACCTCACACAGATACAGTATATCTCATTCCTGTAGCGCGAACCTTCAGGCTAGCGTCCGTAGATTGGTGTTGGTGTTGACTCTCGGTAGCGGGAGAGTAGTACACAGCAGGACTGATGGGGCTAGCGTCCTCTGAGCTAGGAAGTTCCCCACCATTAATCCTAAGTGCCACTTCCAGATGGCTATTACTCTCGGCCAGTTTGTCTTCCAATCTAGAGATTTTGTATTCGTAGTCTTCTCGAGTCGCATTATCGAGAGGTTGTTTTCTCGCTACCTGTCGACCGGGGGTCACTCTGGCGAGGTTCCTTTGCTTGGGAGGCGAACTCTGTAATCCGGTCCCGCGTAGAGCATGAAGTCGCTGGCGAATTCGAAGCTTGCGGCAACGCACACGTAGTGCGACAATAGAGCTCCCCTGCTCCTGAATGATATCTTGTGCCTTGGAGAGGTCGTCTTTCAAAAGGCGAAGTTGGTCCTGTAGGTTACGATCCTCTAGCTCTTCTTCGGGATGGAGACGTTGCCCTCGCGGGCTGAACGAGAAGTTCCGACTCAACGAGAGTACAGGATTTGTCGTCGGGTCGCTTGAACGCGCACGCTGAGCAAGAAGACCCCGAACCTCCGCCAAAAGACAGAGTAGGGATAGTCCGACAATGGCGCCAATGGTAAGCGCTATCACACGCGCATAGCTGTTCCGTCGTCAGAACGCCTCGGAACATTACTTAGGTTTATGAGGCCTCACCTATACGGCTGTGTAGACGCATCCAAGCGTAGGTCAGCCATGTTACTGGGAGAAAGAGGTGGGGTGTTCTGACGGTCGAAGGGAACGTTGGGTTGCTTTGTCTCTCACCTATAAACCGATATGTCCATCATCGTCATCTTGACAGCTGTAGATCGGGCGCGATCTTCCTGAATTGTTTAGACAGAAGCGGGCGGCAGGCAGAGGCCAACAGAAATAGCTCTGAGTTTCTTCCCCGGAATTCCCCCTGTTAGGAAGGAATACAGCAGTCCAAGTCCTAGGTATGTCGCTGGGTCACCCAGTTGTTGAACCGCCTCAGACTTGGATGTCGCACAGCGCCCCGATTTTCTCGCTGCTCTGGGCACGCGTTACGGCGCTATGTCACATCTAGATCACGACAAAACCCTAATACACGGTTCATGCATTAGAAGCAAACGTGAGTCCACGAATAAGACGGCATCCCGCCGTTCTGCAATGTCATAAATCAGAGCCCCAGAAGACCGCTCGCATCGCTGCAGCGAGTATACGCTTCAAATAACCAGGAGGGCTGAGTGGAAGAATGTCGTTTTCGGAGAGCAGCGTCGACAGAGAGGCAGGGTAATCAGTCATCCCAAATTGGCTTGCTAGTTCACCTAAACAGCTATATTCTCGGAGGTAAGCGGCAGCCACGGTATTTCCGCGATTGCTTGTCACAGGATAGGGGCCCGTTCAGAGCCCAGGATCCCAAACTCTGACCTCTTTTCGTGCTTGGAGCCAAAGCGACAGTGGCGTACCGCATGTTCAAAACCTCGTGTTCACATCGAAGCCCTGTGTACGCAAATGGAGTGTGAAAGCTCAGAGGGGACTTACTGATACGTGAAACTGTAACAGATATATACCTGTAAGTCGAATAGGACGTCGCAAGTTTGGGGACCAAGATCATATCTTGGGCGTCAACTTGGAATCATATGCTGATGGAACAGACAGGGCGATGGGCAGCGCAGCTCGAGTTACGGTCCTAAGCACTCATGGCTGTCATCTGCTGTCAACGTCATGCGCGTTGGATTGCTGAGAGCGGGATGAAGGAGGGATGAAAATACCAGGGTATTTTGACGAGGCCGGCACCGTCCGGGTCGGACATGATCGGAGTCTAGAATATCGAACCAAGTCCGAACCTGGTGCAGACAATTCTTTTCTTCGCCATCACCATACGACACGAGTTCAGACTAGTACTACTCTATCGAAAGCGCATCACATCCCCACAATTTAGCACCTCCCGACTGTGGATTTAAATCGCTCGTAAGCAGGTTCATTAATACTTGGTGTTGAAAACTAGTTTACATTCCAAATTTCATTAGGACGAAGGTATAACGCGAGCATTTACGAGAACTTGTTGGCCTCCTGCTGGGCTTGACCTTTATCATGTCGAAGGTTCCCTGAGCCCAGGTTAGACTCTGGCAGAAGTTATGCCGACTGAAGGACATACCTTTGGCTTCCTGAGTACGGTCACCAGTGATAGCACCAACGATGGCATCCTTCCTGCCTGTCACGCGGTCGGCTGCCCCTTCAACCCATGCTTTGGCTTGAGCGGCGTTGTATTCAGCTTCGCCTGCAGCGTGTTCTTGCTTGCCAGAGTCAACCCACGAGGTGGCTCCCGTGGTGTTGCCAATCGCCTCGACCACGGTACCCTTTACAGAGTGGAATTGGCCGTTGACCTTGCTGTTTTGCCGTACGGGGTCAGTATCTCTGATACATGAAAGGATAGCATGAACTCACGAAGGCTCTCCGTTGAAGGTGTTTGAAGCAGATGAATCGGACATTTCGAATTGGTATTGGATGAGGAAGTAAAGATGTGATTTGGTATGTGTGTGGATGTGGATGGATGTTGTTCTGTCAGCCGGGGATCTCCTGGTCTTTTATAGCCCGCCAAATCTTCCTTCAGCGATGCATTCCAACAAATCCATGACGCTGTTGCTTGCTCGGGAGATGCAGACCTGTTGACGCGTGACGTCACTTTCTTCGAATGAAGTCAATGTCGTCAGAGTGACACACGGACAAACAACGCGAGTGGAGTTGCTGGTGACGATCATGACGCGCCTGCTCCATTCTGGTCCTTCCTAGGCGCCACCTTTTGAATCTCTTGGACCCGTGTAGCAGCCCATCGTCGTCATCTTTGGTCGCTTTGAGGCAATGCCGAAGCTACAATCCTCCTGACTTGTGATTAAGGCTTCAACCACTGGGCGGAACCGCGACGGCAGCATCGGCCTACTGAAGCTATATAAACCGTAGGGATGTGACTCTTCAAAGCCAGAATTCCTACCACTCGAAGCCTTCCACACACATACACCACTTTTTCAAACAACCACTACCACTTATATCATCATGTCCAGTGAACCAAGGTGTGCACAACCTCGATTCCTGTCAAGGATGTCGCTGACGCCCTCTTGAACTTGCAGCAAGACCACCGGTCAATTCCACTCCACGAAGGGCAGCGCTGTCGAAGCCATCGGCAACTTGACCGGTGCCACCAGCTGGCAACAGTCGGGCAAAGAGGAGCATGCGAAGGGCGAAGCTGAGTACAAGGCTGCTCAGGCGCAGGGCTACGCCGAGGGTACCATGGATCGCATGACTGGCAAGAAGGACGCCATCGTTGGCGCTGTCACTGGTGACAAGACTCAGCAGACGGAGGGTGCGTACCTGTTTTCACTATGCACCCCTTCCAGGGACTGAACAACGTTCCATGACTTAGGAAACCTCCGACGTGATAAGGGCGAAGCTCAGCAAGAACTCAACCGCAATGTCTAGGCCGTTCGTTATGCCTGTAATGATCTCATGTACCTCATAATACGGACTCGACACCTCGCAATCATAAAAACCACTGTATTTTTACCGATCTTCTGCCTCGAATCTACCTCTGTGCCAGCTTGATATTCGTCGTTTGGTGTAGGAAACCACCTCTAAGCATGTTTCAGCTCAAGTCGGCAGTAATAGTTGCTATAAATAGAGTTCCCATCACTTCATCAAGTTTCTCGAGATACGTGCATGCGACGTGTCGCTGCTTGGCGCCTGGTCCTTGCAATATTGACCTCCATGTTCTCGTCCTGAATAGCCCTCAGAGCACGGAATGAAGTTCTTTCTCCACCTGCTCCTGGCAGCTATCGCTGCCAATGCAGCAACTCCTCCAGTCCAAGTGTCGTTAAAGTCGTCCTGGCCTGCACCAAGTTCACTGGTCGAACTACTGTAAGTGGAATGAACATGGGCTTGGGCACTTAAGTCGGGTGGTGAAGCTGACTGGTATACAGAGAAACTTTTGCTTTAGAAGATGCTGAATCGTTCTTCCCATTGCTGGACTTGCTCACGAATCGTGAGGTGCTGCCTTCGGTGAACCTCAGTCCTGAAGGAATCCACCAAGCGGCAGTCGAAATCGCCAGGTCCAACAAGCTTCTCGAACAACCGGGGGCTTTGGAGGTCGTAGAGATGAACCTAGCAATGCACGCAGCAACGCCCAAGATCGAGGCTTTCTACAGCTACTACGAAACTCACCATAGCCTTTCGGAGGGTCAGAAGTGCGGTTCTTGGGTAGACTGGTACGGGGACATCGTGTGTGACGTCGAGAAGCTCGCCAGCCTTGCTGGGGTTGAAACCTTGGACTCGGCAGAAACACACGGGTACGCTGCGCCAACGCTCTCGCTGTACTTGACGTTGCTAACCAGACACATAGCTCATATCCTAGACCGAAGACGCTCACCTTCGATCACATTCACCCTCAATCAGAATTGCTTGTGGAAAGACCAAAGCGCACCGCCATTCTCTATGCTTCACTTACATCTCCAAACTTCCGGGAATTACACGAATACCTGTACAAGTTATCCAACCAACCAAACCCACATGTCGAATACGTCCTCCGACACGTCCCTGCAGTTGGTCGTTCCGGCCAAGGTAGCACTCTGTCTGGCTACGGAGTTGGCCTCGATTTGAAGAAGATGGACTATCTCGCTCTCGACGACAGATTGTCCAAGTCGGCAGGTAAGAATATCCGTAACCCGCAATTATCCCGAACGCTACTAACATCGGGTCAGGCAAAGTGCAACAGAAGGACACGTCCGCCTCGGAAGAAATACTAGTGGTCGACCCTATCGTACAGCTCATCGAAGCATACCCCGAAAACACGACTGCGTCCGACGCAACGGGTCTAACTAAGGAAGAGTTTCAGGAACTCGGGCCACAGGCAGTTCAGCTCATCGCAGATTCCCAAGAGCCGCTAGAGACTTTCATCGCCCTATCCCAGAACTTCCCCAAGTACGCTACCTCCATCCCCCGACGAGTCGTCGCCAATGAGAACATCACCAAAGAGCTTCATGAGAACGGACTCAAGGTGCAAGCTGGTATGAACGTGATGTGGATCAATGGTGGTATGCTCGATGGCAAGGAGACCGAACCTCTTGGACTCCTCCGGCAGATCAAGAAGGAACGTGGGATCATGCGTTCTTTGACGTCTCTGGGACTGTCGAGAGCACAGTCTATCGAAGTGTTGACCCATGCGAGCATCACTGCGGCGCAGAGGAGCAGCGGTGTATTGGATGGATTGTTTGATGCGAGCGACCGTCAAGAGGGCGGGGGACTCATTGTGTACTGGAACGACATAGTTAAGGATAAGCGGTACGAGTGCACTTTCAGCATCGGCTCACTATAGATCTGACGTCTACCTTTCATGTTCCAGATACGCGCATTTCAGTAACTCTCTGTATACGGTTGGTGCCCTAGCGATTGTTGCTCCAAGGATCCGTGCTGATTGGGTACCGTATTAGCTCCTTCGCCCAACCTTCCCCGGTCAATTCCCAAGCGTCAAGGCCAACCTGTTCAACGTTGTCTTAGCTCTGGACCTCTCTCAAACTGCGAGCTTGAACTTCCTTACCGGGCCAATGTCGAATATCCTCGAAAGACGCCTTCCCTTCCGCTTCGGTGTTATTCCTATTGCCGAAACACAAGATGGTAGGTGTCATATTCAACCCATTTTCTTCATGTCCCTGGTACTCAACGGTGCTTATAGGGATCAAGATGGCGAGGCTTTTCTACCACCTCATTGACGTGTTCGGACGAAAGAAGACTCTGGAATTCCTGAACAGGGTAAGTTCTTTCGAAATACGTTTCCGTGAGCTCCTGACAAGCCCACCTGCCCAGGTTTCTCCCTCAGACGGACCTATGGCAGCTCGGGGCGAAAGTGTCCACTGGCCTTTGATCGAAGACGCCTATAACCAGCTTATGGCAGTGGAATTGAGCGAAAACCCTGATACACCCAAGGTGACCTTCCCCGCGGTACTCAAGGGCGAGGCACCCGCCGGCGCGCCTTTGGAGAAGTTGGCTTCGTACCATGAGCGCTTGGGAACGACCCTTGCTCAGTCAAAGACTGGACATGCGTTCTTCAACGGCAAACCTTCCATCTTCGACTCTGTAAGAACTTCCTTGCTTTCTATGATTGAGATATGGACTTACGATATCTCTCAGCAATTCTTGAAGAGTTTGCAGAGTGACTTTGGAACCTTCCAACAGTACTACCAAGAGACCGTACGTTTTTATCGATCGTTACTTTGTCGTCGATTTGGTACTGAATTGCCACGATGAATAGATTTACAACGGCATCATCACCGATGCCCAGATTCCTGAGCTTGGAAACCACTTTTACGACCTACCTACGACGGGCAAGAGGCGTAGCCTTTACATCTTCCCAAAGACGCCTGCGGACCTCCAGATCGCGAACATTCCAGAAGCTTTGTCCAAAGCGAATTTGAAATTCCAGTCTGGGTCGTACCTCTACACAAGTAAGTGTAGCACCAGCAATATTATATCACCTTCAGACTAGACTGAGCCAAAGCAGATGCTGAAACCGTTCCGCTGTCTGTCTACGTTGTCGGGGATTTCGACTCGGAGGGTGGGCTGGACCTCGTGAACGAGGCTTTGGGTTCATTGGTGAGTACTTCCTGGTAACTCTCGATCGTGGAGCTTTGTGTCTGATCACAGCCTACTAGAATGACGGATCCCAAGCTCGTGTGTCTTTCATCGCCAACCCCAAGTATGTTGAGAAGGAGAAGTTCGGGCTCGAGTCACCTTCTGCCCTCCTCTCGTATTTGGTCAAGCAATGGACACTCCAGAACTGGTCCTCCAAGGGCGCAGTTGGTGTTTTGAAGTCGGCTCTAGGCATCTTCGGAACCGCTACTGAAGACAGCAGCAGTCAAGCACCGTTGTCGCAGAAGGCTGCAATTGAACATGTGTCGGATGGCCTTGAGTTCAGTGAGAAGGACTATGCGGAGTACATTGTGTCTGGAAGGTTGTTCCTGAAGCAGCTCAAGATTGAACCTGGCCAGTTGGCTGTCATCGTTAACGGACGTGTGAGTGATAGCCTCTTTGACGGGTACTCGAATCATGATCATTTGACTCATTTGTGTATTTGCAGGTTGTTTCCCCCATAGCCCCTGGAACCTTCAAAGCAGGAGACTTTGATGCTTTGGAAGGGTACGAGCTTCGTAAACGCACTGAACCTGTTGTTGCTGCTTTGAAGGAAGTCGTGCCGGAGCTTACTAAAGACAAGTGAGTATCGTTAGGGAGCTCATCGGACTCGAATCTTACGTTTCTCCTCCATAGGCTTCAAATGGCTGAGGTTGCCGCTCATGCTTCCTCGATTATCGCCAAGATTCAGCAGCCTGACCCCAGCGAGAGCGGTCTGTTCGACTCGGGAGCCAAGCCTCGTCACAGGAACTACAACCTCCTTGACTCCGAATACAGGTAGGGACCCTCACTCGTTGCGATTGTCTGACTTCAGCTAATCTTTCGTGCTAGCTCCTTCGAGTATGGTGACAACACAACCGCATTGTATCATGTTGCTGTCATCGTCGACCCATTGAGCGAACCTGGTCAGAAATGGTCGAGCCTCTTGAAGTGGTTATCGAATATTCCCGACATTTTCATCAAGGTGTATCTGAACCCTGCACCCTATACCGATGTGAGTGCTACGGCATTCCTGTCCGAGCTACCCAGCTCACATCCCCTTAGCTTCCTCTGAAGAAGTTCTACCGATACAATCTCCTCACCAACCTGTCGTATGATGTCGAAGGGTAAGATCCCCTTTCTCTGTGGGCTGTACATGAGGCTGACGTATCGCAGACAAGAGATACCCTCCGAGATTGCATTCAAGAATCTCCCCATAGATCCCATCTATACATTGGCAATGGACGTTCCCTCTTCGTGGCTCGTTCGTCCACGCGAATCGCTCTACGATCTCGACAACATTCAGCTTGGGCAGCTCCTTGCTCAAGACGACTCTGTTACAGCCATCTTTTCACTTGATGCTCTCATTCTCGACGGTCATGCTCGGGAAGCGTCCACTCAAGCCCCTCCTCGCGGTGTCCAAGTGCAACTTGTCACTCCCACTCCTGAGGGCGCTACGGCTCCCATTCAAGACACCCAGGTTGTAGCTAATTTGGGGTACTTCCAATTCCGAGTAGCACCTGGGGTGTTTGGATTGGAAATTCGAGAAGGTAGAGGACGGAAGATCTTTGATATGGTCAGCGTTGGTGGTCAAGGTTGGGATAGTCCAGGCGTCGAAGAGACCGGCATCGAAGTCGCTTTGACGAGCTTTGAAGGCGTCACACTGTACCCTCGCTTGAAACGCAAGTCGGGCATGGAACGCGAAGACGTTCTTGCGCAGTCAGCTGACAACGGTGGTGTTTTGGATAATATCACTTCAAAGTACGCGGTCCCCAATCGCTCAATTTCACCATCGCTCACCTCTTCAAAAGGATTTCTGGCATTTTCAAAGGGAAGAAAGCCACGGAGACTGCTGTAGTTCCCGTGAAGGCGCAGGCGGACATCAATATTTTCACGGTTGCTTCAGGCTTGCTTTATGAGGTGAGCCCACTAACAGATTATCATCATGACCATAGATTAACCAAGGCACGTAGCGCTTCGCCTCGATCATGATCCTCAGTGTTCTCCGAAATACCAAGCACACTGTCAAGTTCTGGTTTATCGAGAATTTCCTGTCCCCTTCTTTCCTCGTGAGTTCACTTTCGGCCTACCCTGATTGACGTGAACGGTATTAATGAGTATCACAGGAATTTATTCCACACATGGCCGCTGAATACGGATTCGACTACGAGCTCGTCACGTACAAATGGCCTTCATGGTTGCGCCAGCAGACCGAAAAGCAGCGTATCATCTGGGCGTACAAGATCCTGTTCTTGGACGTTCTGTTCCCTATGGATCTTAAAAAAGTTATCTTCGTCGACGCAGATCAGATTGTCAGAGCCGATTTGAAAGAACTTGTAGACCTGGACCTCCATGGGGCACCTTATGGCTATACCCCTATGGGTGATGACAACTATGACATGGAAGGCTTCAGGTTCTGGAAAACAGGATATTGGAAGAATTTCTTGGAGGGAAAACCGTATCATATCAGGTAGAACTGGTCACCTGCTTGGTAACCTGATCGTTCATTGACAAGACTTCTAGCGCTCTTTATGTTATCGACCTCGTCAAGTTCCGACAGGTTCGTGAAACCCCCTTGTTAGAGGACCATACTGACTCGATCTTTCCAACCCTTAGATGGCTGCAGGGGTGAGTTTTGCGGCAAGCTGCGCAGGGTGGTCGACTGATGCCTGTTGTAGGATATCCTTCGTCAACAATATCAAGCCCTCTCTGCGGATCCAAATTCATTGGCGAACCTCGATCAAGGTCAGCATTCCTACGGGCGATTCCTCGCCTCTACGTTAACCCTGAGACCTCCCAGATCTGCCAAACAACTTACAAAATCAAGTCCCCATCGTAAGTTGGAAAGAAGTAATCTTATAATTGCGTGCATTGATTGTTTCTCAGTATTCCCTTCATGAAGACTGGCTCTGGGTATGTCCCCGCGCAACGATGCAATTGTTACGGTATCTGATTAATCATGTTCCCGTCGACAGTGCGAAACATGGTGTAAGCTTTCTTCTTCATTGCTCCCTTTTCATACCACTCACGTACCCGGCAGGCAGCAAAGACCGTCTGGATAGGGCAAAGACTATTGATCTGTGCCAGAACCCTCTCACGGTAAAGACGACTCCCTCATTGACTACTTCTCCCACTAACGATCCGATTTGCCGAGCAGAAAGAGCCTAAGCTTTCCAGAGCCAGGCAAATCCCAGAATGGGAAGTATACGACACGGAAATCGCCAACCTCACCCGAAGACTCGCGGAGCAAGGCAAGATTCACTCTGGTTTGTCCACTGCTGACACAAATGTCCTGGCTGGCGGCCCGTCTGATAAGAAGAGCGAGCCTGTGCCTAGTGCTGGCTCAGAGAAAAGTGACGAGGAAAGGCCGAGAGACGAGCTTTGAGGATAGTTTCTACGCTTCCACTGGATTAGTTCGCTCTAATGAATCCTTATTTTCCAACTCTTGTGGGAGGAGCTGGTCAATGTTCAACGGGCCCTCCCGCCAAATGGGGAAACTGCGCCGCCCAACGGAGAGGCCGGCGGCGATCTATAGGGCCACCTCCTTCCTATCATGAAGCGCCCAGATGCCAGGGGGTTGACGATCTGTAAGCGTCCCGCTTCTTTCTATGCTTCGTAAGACCCCTCAACTTTTGAATGCGAAACTTGCGCTCTTTTGGGCGTGAGCTCTGGCACGGGAGGAAGCCGCCCTGACGCGTAGCCCCGGCAGCCTCCAAGATCAACGATAACCTTGCGACAACCTGGACTCAAACTCGAGAGACGCTGATAAATGGGGGGAGAATTCACGCCGACTGTCAAGGAGCACGCCCTAGAATAGCCTGTCAGGCCAGCTTCCGAATATCCACTGATCCCGGGCCGCCAGATATCTTTGCATCTGCACGAAGAACTTCGTCATCCACGCGGAAGCTTGTGGGCTATAAAAGACAGGGCCAATAGCTACATTCATAACATTGCCTACCCTTTCGCATCGCAGCTTTCTCTACTAAACACTACTCGATTTCACCACCTTGCAACATGTCGATGTTCGAATTGTTCGCCCCTCCACCGCCCCCCAAGTCCAAGTTGGCCGTCTATCGTCAACTCTCGACTACGGCTGGGGTATTTGTGTCTCCGTTCTGCCTTGGTGGTATGAGCATTGGCGACCAATGGCATAAATATGGCCTGGGCTCGATGAGCAAGGAGGATAGCTTCAAGCTCCTCAACGCCTACTTTGATCTAGGAGGCAACTTCATTGATACTGCAAACAATTAGTACGCTCCTTCACGTGTTTGCGGTACGCGTTTCGCTAACCCTAGCCTTTAGTCAAGATGAAACCTCTGAAAAGTTCATCGGAGAGTGGGCTGAAGGTAGAGGTATCCGTGATCAGTTGTTTATTGCAACCAAGGTATTACGGACTATTACCCTCAGTGCGATGGGTCAAGCTGAATCTCACAATATATCTGCAGTTCACCAACAATCCCAAGCTGAAGGACCCGAACGTTGAGCAAAGGGTCTTATACTCGGGTAATAACGCCAAGTCGATGCACCTCACCATCGAAAGTTCTCTCAAGAAGCTGAGGACAACTTACATTGACCTATTCTACGTCCACTTCTGGGATTACACCACGAATATTCCGGAGTTGATGCAAGCCTTGCACGCTCTTGTGCTTGCTCGCAAGGTACTTTACCTCGTAAGTCCCCGTTCCCACCAAAAGCTGCCCGGTCGAATACATGTGCTGAAGGACCTTTAACGTACCTAGGGAATTTCGGATGCTCCTGCTTGGATCGTCGCAAAGGCAAACCAGTACGCTAGGGACCACGCTTTAACTCCATTCAGCGTTTATCAAGGATTGTGGAATGTCATGGACCGATCGTTTGAGAGGGATATCATTCCTATGGCTCGAGATGAAGGTGAACCTGAGACTCTTAATTGAATTTTCAAGGTTGTTTACCAAATTTCTCCTTGATAGGCATGGCTCTGGCGCCTTGGGGTGTGCTTGCCTCGGGAAAGATTAGAACCGACGAGGAGGAAGAAAGGCGTCGTCAAACCGGCGAAAAGGGCCGTACTACTCTGAGCCCAGACTGGGAGCGTACTGAGTCAGAGAAGAAGGTTTGCAAGGCCCTCGAAGAAGTCGCCAAAGCGGTAGGGGCCAAGAGCATCAATTCTGGTTAGTTCTCTACCGAAGCGTAGACTCCGGCAGAAGGAAACTCATCGCTTGACAGTTGCCATTGCATACGTCATGCACAAAACAAGATTCGTTTTCCCGATTATCGGCGGGAGGAAAGTCGAGCACTTGACCAGCAATTTGGAGGCTCTAGACCTCACACTTACCAAGGAACACCTCAAGGCTATTGACGAAATCGCCCCCTTCGACCCTGGGTTCCCATTTGCCTACTTCGTGAGTCAATTGATCCTTGATGCACTTTCAGTACCCTCACAGAGATCTTCAACTGCAGGGCGATGGTACATCTTTCGACTTTGCCACTATGTCCAGTGCAAACAGAGAACGCTGGCCTCTTGCTGAGCCAATTGTGGGACACAAGTGACCATATGATCTATATAACAGAGATATGTCTTGTTGACGTGTTTAAGTAAACCAAATTTCAATCGTTTTCTGTGTGGAAAACATGATATGACGGCGGTTGTGTACGAGTCGGCTTTCGCCCACTAAGCACCATGATTCCCGAACGAATGCAAGTCCCCGAAAATGCAAGTCTCAACCTTCGAGTGCGAGATCCGTGAAGCCCTGTGCACCTTCCAAATTCCGCTGGGTTCTGAGAATGAGCTATTCAACTCGGCTTGAACGTGCAAGAGAACACGATAGAGGGATCAAGTATTCGCCCCTGACATGGCCCAAGCTTAACATTCGGTTGTGAGTGGGCTCGATAATCTCATCTCTGTAGGCCTTTGAATGGAGGAGAAATACCGGTCTATCAATTCTTGTGAGTTGGTTTGCGCTGATGCTTGAGTTCTCCATTCTCTGTTCCGTCCACTGCCCTGAAGTTGGAAAACGACTGCGCCTAGTGGCTGAAGCAGCTTTCTCAAGGTACCTTTTTGCCGTAACTCTCTGGTGACAGTAACCGTATGGGACTAGAGGGGGCAAGTACAAAGCAACCCGTCGGCGGCCAGAGGCGATTTGGCCCGCCCCGGCCCATCTGATGGCAACACAACAAAGTGTTTACTGCCACAAGCATTCGTGACGCGTATCTGAAGCTGCTCATCAAATACACTCAGTGCTTCGGGCGAACTGCCTTACCGCCATACTTATTGTCAACTCTAAAAGATCACCGCAGACTTGCGACAGTTCTATTTCTATTGACTGTGGTGCTACGACAACCTGCCAGTCTTCGAGGCGCCCACACATCGTCACGTAAGCCTCTTGTTATTGTTGTCACTTCGAACTAGCGCCTTAGGAGTTTGTACTTTGTAGGCTCGTAGCCACGTTTTGCCGTGATGAACAGACTACTCACCGCAACGCTTTTCTCTTGTCTTGTTATTCCGAAAACAAGACTCTTTTGTTCTCTGGGCCCGGGCTCCAAGCTATGGAATGTGTTCTATATAATGGGTTGTGTGTGGTCGAAACCAGCAGCCCACCTGCCCGCCCACACCTCCTTGCCTGGTGCAAGCCTTTTTTTCGTTCTCTTCTCTCTCTCTCTCTTTTATATTATTCTCGGTCAATCGTCGTCGTCGTCGTCATGCTCTACAACAACCTTCCCAGTCGTTTCAATGGTGGTGCCCGGTCACCCACTGCTCGTCAAGTATCTGACAGCAAAGACACTCTCATCTGGATGAGGTGCAACCTCAAGAACCAATTGAACCAGGCCCAGCTACCCAACATGCCCGCTGGGTTTCCATTCCACTATATCGCAAGTGGCCACGGATCTCACTATCTCTCGGAGGGCCCGTACGAATTCCGACAAGAGATTCGCGCTTCTGCCTACGGGGAAACTCAAACTGCCATCTTTTCCTTCATGGACCCGGCCACATCCTTGCGCACAAGAGGTTGCGACAAATACGTCTGGCGTATCTCTCTCCCCACCTTTGAGCCCAACCAGCATCCCGACTCCCGAGGTACGCGTCTATAGTCTCCGCATCGTCGGAAAACAAAGCGGTCGCTTACCTCTTCCCCCTTTGACGATCATAGTCGTGATGGCAGAAGTTCAAGTCGACGTCTCAGTCATGCATTCCCAGTACGGGCTACAATATCTACGGAGTGATCCCCGCATCATCTGCAAGGCTCTCGCTACGTCTTTGGAGCACGGTCTTAAAATCAGCATCGCCATCGCGGATTACAAGCTTGCCGCTGCTTTGACGAGCCCCGGAATGAAATGCCTCCCTTTGGCTGGGGATATCATCTACATTGGCACCAACACCGACTGTCAACAGCAGATATTGAATATCCTGGACGGAAAGGGGTACTGGGCCAAGTTCTCTGCCTGTTCGTGAAAGCAACCACTGGGCTAGTCATCGCACACTGAAGCCTGCATCGACGAATCTGTGCGTGGAGGACGACTCAGTATGCTGAACGACCGACGAGCTTCGATTGTGCCATCGGTTGTTGTTGGGTCGTTCACCGACAGACAAAGGAGCTAGATGAGCAACTCGTGATTTCTAGCCTCACCATTGACACCACCCGGGCAACTGGCACGCAGGGACAGTGATGAAAATCCTGTCTCAATCGGATCCTTGGACCCTTTCCCTCTCGTTGAACGCTTTTGCGATGGATTATATGACACTCCTTCTCTTTATGCTATAGGGATATGGTGGACTTTGGGCATGACATACGACGACTGAACGATTTATGACGTGACGACTCTCTTAACGACGAACACTCTCGCATTCATGGGACTTCAGTAGCATATCACCAACTCTAGCTTACAATCTGTATAATCCCCCCCTGTTTAATTCTGTACTCTACTACCTGTGCATAATAGCATGTACCTACCGTTCATTGAACACCACTCTCCTTCTCTGTGACATATCCAATACTGGAGGCGCCCTCCTTCAAGCGCCTTGCAATAAATGACTCTCATTTCATCAATCCTCGAGCGTTCGGCGTGCGGCGATCAGCAATAGCACCATTCTGCCACTCCTTTGTTACGACGTATTCATATCTGAAGCGCCCAGCTAAACAATGGCCTCGTCATCTTCCGTAACTCGTTAGAAGATTGATTTTTTGACGGTACTTGTCAGTCGAACTTGATAGTTCTTGATTGATCATGATAGTATGCACCGCCCTCGAAGTCGTTTTCCAGGTTCAAACACAATGGATCCAGGTCCTCCACCAGTTTATTCGTGGAGTCCATTGTATTCAAGGCTGAGGGTTGCTTTGGCATGACAGGCATCGCGAAACCGAATACAATACGACCTCTCAGAGCGACTGATGTGATCTTCAATTGTGTGTGCGACGCAGATATATTCCGCCGACGTCGGTATTTGCACAATGCAGACGGACTTGAGCCTCTCCGATGAATGTAGTCTCCAATCTTAACTCCAGACTCATCACTGCTTTTGTGTCCAGGAAAAGTCCATCTTGCTCTAGGCTTATCAGACCGCTCAGGCTTCAATTGTTCCTCAGGCGAATACATAGCCCTAGGTCTATTCGGCAGTTAAGCCCTTGATCACCATCTTCTCTTTGAGGCTTTCAAACGACGTGATAAACCTCCTGTCAAGCCGAGGTCAAGGTAGGTGTGTCCTGGTGGGTATGAATTTGATGAAAAGACGAAGATCTAATTGGATGGTCTTGTGAGTATGCTCCCTGAAAGAGCTCGACGTCAGCCGTCAAACGTTCGTGCAGGCTACCTTTTCTGGGTCACAATCGGACCGTACTGTTCACGGGTCGTCGACCTGCCACTGCTTTACCATCTCCTCAACTCTTTTCAGAAGCATAGTCACCTGGATGCTATGAATCGACTGGCGCGTTGGAACAGCAGCTTCCCTTCCAGCTGTACCTCTAAATTTAACGAAGAACGTATCCTTCGCCATGCCCTCCCGTGAAGGTGTAGCCAAGGTGTAGCATGATCAGGCGCTCGCTCGAACACCTGACTGACTGTCACCAAAGTTGGTGTTTGATGCAGCTCTTCTCCCGGTGAAGCTTGAAGAGACGTTGCAACCTGACGCAACCTTCCTAAAGCGCCTTCAACTAGGTCCAAAACGACTCTGTATCTATGCATAGTGTTTGAGGTCTTCATATCTGTTATCCATTGATGGCCAGGAAGAGCAATGGCGGTCGCGTTCTATGGATACGCGCGCCCAAGTCCACGCCCAAGCTTATCATTGCCTTCAACGCTCTTCAGCACGAACGGTGCGCGTTTCACATGCGGCTACGTACGTACTGCGCTTGCTCACGATTGCGACAACGTCCTCAGCCACTGACGACCTTCAGCACCACTTCAAGGGTGATTGAGTCCCCTGATCAACTCACTTGCTCGTCGGATCTTCTTCTAATAGTCCCGGTCGAGCATTCCTGAATGAGGTTAAACAGGTAGAAGGCAAGCTGGAAAAGGTATACCTGCCAAGTACCTGCTTTTGTCCAGGACGGGGCCAGTCCTGGAATGCCCCACTTTTGTCATGAATCTAGGTCCCTTTCATTGAAAGTGCTTTCCCGAGTCCCGAGTACAAAGGAAGAAAGCGCCCCCGGACGTGGACGTGCCGCCGATTCTCTGCAAAACTCAAAACTCTTAGCAGTGGCAATGCGTCTGTCTGTTGTCAGGTATCTTGCTGGCCTGTCTTCGCCTGATTCTCTCTCGATCGGTACCGGTATCGTTTATACAAGCGTAGCGTTTGAGACACATGCTCAAGGTGCGTGCGCTGTTTCGCGGCGCCCTTTCGGTTGGAGCAATTCGAACGCGAATACTTGTCTAGATGCCTGAAACCGGCTTTCTTACGAAACGTTGAGGAGCTTCTGGGTAAATTTCGGGCGCGTGTTCGTCCATGAGGGGATCCAATTGGATTCCAAACAAACCCGTCGCTCTTACCTTGTCCAGCGAACCCAAATTGGGGCGGGTCGTCATTCAGACCCCATTTTACCATTTTGGATTCTTCTCCATGGAATTAGAGAAGATTGGATGGATGCTTGGGCTTGGATGTTGGTGTCGGCCAGAGATGGGGCGGGCCATAATGCTGGGCCCCGCCGGCTGGTCACTTGAAAAGTACGGTGACATATGTGACGAAGTGGTTTACGTAGAGTAGAAAAGCGACGGAAAACCTTGACGAAATCACCCCCAGAAAATGGATTCACACCGAGTTTCGGAGGTTCTTGATGGACGTGTGCTGTTGCCAATTGTGTATGGTGGGAAGGCGCACGTGGAGTTGGCCGGGAGGATATATGGACACGGGCGAATGACGCTAAACTCTACAACTCTCCCCGTCTGGCGAAGGCCACGGCCAGCAAACGGCCATCTTTCCTCAACCTTCTCCTCTACAACTTCCAGGGCCTCCAAGCCCTTGTATATTATTTCAGACCCACACAGACTCCTCTCGGAGATTGTATGTTCTAGTGGTTGTTCCATATTCACCCCATAACCGTTAGAATGGCTCTTGACAGGACATGACCCACTTCGATATCCCTATTTCCTACACTGCCTAGGACCTTGGGTTCCTCTCAAGTATATATCGAGACAGCCGTTCTTGCTTCTCGTAACAGGACCAGCTCTCCCTCCCCCAACCTTCCCCTAATATCTGAACTGGAGTCAGCCGTTTCATAGACGAACCACCACCCATCCGCCACCACCAGGCAGCGGAGTGGTTCTACCACCCCCAACCCCCTATAGACTTGTTCTCCTCCTCACGAAGCCCCCCGGTCGTCCCCTTTCTACCGCTAATTTCGACCCCAAACTTCATTCCTCATGGCATCCTCCACCTCACCAGCCAGCGACAAGTGGGCCCACCGCCTCTTCCAGGACCCTGCGATGGTTGAGCCAATCTTGCATCCAAAGTTGTGCGCAGACCGCCAGCGCTCCGTTGCTTCCTGCGGGCTGGAGGCTCAACCCGCGTCGGGGCCAGATCACCTCGGCAAGCGGGTCACTGCTTTCGGACCCCAAAGCTATCCGCTGCCTCAGGGGTCCGACGGCGAAAAATGGAAACCAAGAGGCAGGGTAACCGTATCCCGCCTCGCATTTCCTTTCAACTCTCGCCATAAAGTGGTTCCTCCTAGCCCGACCAGCCCCCCGTCACCCATCCGGCCCAAGCCTTCGCACGAACCTCCTCCCCAGCGTAAGCACGAGCATCGCCCATCACCGTTGGGTCGCGCGTCCGAGTCCCCATCCACACCCTCCGTTGCCACTCCTACCTCCGCGCTTAGGAAATCTACTGCGCGCTACCATGGCTACTCTGGACACTCCCTACTCTTCTCCAAGTGGGTGTGGTCGACGCGTCAAGCTCAGTACGAGGCGCGTGCTACCAGCCAAGCGGATGAAAATGCTGTGTCGGCCTGTGAAGCCCTGCCCAAGATGCTCACAAGCCACCCAAATTATCTCCGCCTTCGGCGAATGCGCTCCTTCTATACAGAGGAGAAGAAGCCCGATCAACCGCCGCTCACAGTCTATCCCAGGCAAGGAGATATCGCGGCCTTGAGGGATCCTTATTGCGCACGCGCCGACCGAAGCTTCGCCAGTGTCCCCCTCTCAACGCTCCGCAAGATCGTGTGCCTCTACGCTCTCCTTCTTCCCAAGCAGGAAGACGCATTCGAGGAGGCTGGAAGCGAGGTTTCATTTGGCACGGATTCGACCTTGGTGGACAGTGACTCCGAATGGGACATCTCGACGACGTGCTCCTCGAGGCATGACGATGACATCATCCAGGCAGAGCACACGCCTGTCTCGAAGGGCAACCTTCTTTCCCTCGCCGTACATCGAGCACATGTCGAGCCGGACGTGCCTACCAACCACATGTCTACGATCGTGTGGTTGTGCAAGTTCTACCGAAGACCCTCGTTCAAGCTATCCCCCAACCAAACTTGGCCGAGCAGCTGGTATGGTTTGTGGGAGGTTTTGATCGAACTTGCCCGCCTGGACGCAAGCTCCGTGGTGAAGACCCCTGAGGCCAACAAGCTTCGACCGCCCAAGGAGTTCCGCTGGTTGAAGCTGCTAGGAGGCCCAAAGGTTGCAAAGTCGCCGTCATCACCGAAATCGCCTGCTGTATCGCCTCGCCAGTCGACGTTCTTGATGGCGTCTCACCCGGCTGCGGGTTAGACCTACCTTGAAGTGGAGGGTTTACCCTCTCCACGGCCGGAAGAATACCAAAATCCTTTGCTATGGACAATGCATTCTTGTTACGTTTCTTCTTATTCTTTCCCCCGTCCCGCATCCTTCGTCGCACTATCTAATCTCCCGTTCGTCCTTTCCCCCTTTCCTCATGCCGACACGGTTTTGTTTTTCGTGGTAACACCCTTTGGGCCATTTCATTTTTATCTCGTATCTCGACGTAGTTCCACCACATTGCATTGGAACCCAACCCGCTTATGACCTTTGGACCGTCGTTTGCGCAGGCAGTCGTTGGCGGAGTTTCTTCTGTTTCTCTCCAAGTACCTACTACATACGTACCAGACTTGGCCTTGCCCTACATATTACATCCAGACTTCGTCCAACCCATCATCGTTACATACACCACCTCGTTCCCCCCATCGTCCATCCATCGCAGTAGTACTTTGTCCGCGTTTCGTCAAGTTGAAATTGGAGTTGTACTAGTATAATTATTCGTGTCTCGTGTTCGACTATTTGTCGCGATCATCGATCATCCACCCATAGAATTGCTTTTCCTCGTCACTTTTGAACTTGACCGAAGACCATTCCTTCCTTCCTTCATTTCATCGAACCCTCGTCTCATAGATAAGTAGATGGACTCGTCCAACGTAATTTCATTCTCGTCGATCTCGAGCGCTCGGTCAATCCATGGAGGTACCGACATGTGCCTGAAGGCGCCGCGAGAGCCGAGCTCGAGCCAAGCGCTCAGTCGTCTGCGGCAGCTCGGTTGCCATCTGTTCAGATGCCTATCACAGTAATTTCTGTTGTCTTGCGTGCGAAGGCCAACACGTTCGCTGTTCTCGTGCTGTCAAATCGACGAACAGTGCCTTTCAGCAACAGCCACCCTTCTACCGCTTCTACTCTCGACGACGATGAGCTCTTGAATCCTCGTCCAAGTCTCCTAGCCTGCACACATACTACTACGGGCTACTACTAGTAACTCCTTTCTAACACCCTACCTATAAACACCGAGCGTCAGGGGACTGAAGACACACGCGAGGATGCCCGGGGTTATCATCGATGACTCTCAGCTTTCATCGAGCTCTCTGAGCGGAACACAATGGCAGCTCCGGACAGACCAGGATGGCGCGTTCAACAGGACTGTCACAGTCTGTGATGCAGCGTCGAACGGAACGGGGACGTCAAGGACTCCTCCGTCGATCCGGTTCACATTCACCGGTACGGTTTTCTTCCAGCTGCTTATCTTTGGGATGAGGATGATGAAGAAAGGAGGAGGCTGATGTCGCTGGTGTTTACAGGGACCCAGATCAATCTCGTTGGGAGGCCTGCAGCTGACTTGAGGATGAACTATAGTATCGATGAGTCGAGTGTACGACCTGCTGTACTCAATACCACACAGGACGTGGTCGGAAAGGTGTGTAGCAGTATCGATTCTCGCTCTGGGGTTTCTGTTTGGGACCTAACCGCGCCTGTTAGGATGGTGTTGTCATCTGGAGTCTTGATGGACTAGGGCCTACAAGTTCCCATACCGTTCAATTGTTCCCAGTAGCCGGAACGCTAGCCCTCGACTACCTGAGCTACCTTCCATCTGGCACTCTCGCTCGCAGTCGAGATATGTTGGTGGTTGACAACTTGGACCCGCAAATCAGATTTTCGGGTTCTTGGAACAACGAAAGAGACTTTTCGGCTGCTGCTGGAATACCTCTCAACGGGACTGTTTCGCGTACCAACTCCGTCGGGGCGTCCTTCCAGTTCAACTTCACTGGTGAGTCGACTATCTCTCGTGGTCAATAGCAAGCCGGAAGTGAACACCATTTGACCGGCCATGCGTAGGGTCCGCTGTTACTGTCTATGCACTCCGGCGCTCCGTAGCAGGAAGGCTCTCTGCTTCATACCGGATCGATAATGGGACGCCCGAAACAGTGGTACATTTCAACGGCTCGCAGGATACCCAAGATCGTTGGTCTATCAATCAAGCATTCTTTACGAAGGACCTCGTACCGTCAACTCATTCATTGACTGTTACTGTAACGGAGGTCAGCGCCAACCAGGTAATTGCACCCAAGCTTCAATCCTCTCAATACCAGTTGCTGACTCCGCTTCTTTCAGGAGTTTGCATTTGATTACCTGACCTTGGAGGCTACTTCCTACACGAGGTTCACTGGGCCAACGCCAATTGCAACGTCGTCTTCCGATCGTAGCTCTTCATCTGGTTCGCGCATCAATCTAGGTGCCATCATCGGCTCAGTGATTGCGGTCGTGCTCATAGCATACGCCGTTCGATGGATCTTCAAGCGAAGAAATACCTATACTCCACAAATTCCACAGAGTACGTGATCAAACCTTGTATCTGGATATCACCATTATTCACCCTTCTTCTGAAGACCAATCATATCACCTTGAAACTACTCAGGTGTATACGCAACCCTATGGAGGTCAGCAAGGTCAACCGGCCTACGAAGGGCACGGCTATCGACAGGATAGCTGGCCGGCACCTCCACCTCCCTATGTTCCCCCGCCGCAACAGCAAGCACCGTTGCAACCCCAGGCCTCTGGCTGGCAACCCCCGTCTGCCCCACCTCCAATGCCTTCACCTCAACCTTGGCAATCACACAATGCTGGAGAAGTCGCCATCCCAGAACCTGTAGTCTGGCACCAGCCCCCACACCCTGTTCCTTCGATTCCCAATATCGGTAACGTAAATGCCCAGCAACCTCAGATTGGTGGATCACCTCCGACAGGCCCGGCGCCTCCCCCGCTTCCTTCGCTCTCACTGCTGTCACCGCAACCCCCGCCACCTGCTCCTGCCGCGGTACTCCAACCGCAACCTCGTGCGCCGCCGCCGCCCCAGCAGCAGGCCCAACAGGACGGTGCACGATCTGAATCTCCAGAATTGGAGGAAGTCCCGTTGGAGCAGTTGGGTTTGGCGCCCAATTATCCTCCTCCTGCTGGACCTCCACCTCCTGCTTCGAATGCGACGGGGACTACAACGACGAATACGAGGCCTAATGAGCCTGGAGGAGGAGCACCTCCGCCATTCGGACCGCCTGGTGGTGGTGCATCGTCAGGGCAGAACCCTGGCCCTCGATCTTCACTGGGAGGTCCGCCGCCTTACTCTGGGTGATTCGTGATACTGTAATGATCAGTGCGGACACTCTGGATATAATGACTCTTTTTTATTCAATCAGCTCTAAGTTAAAAATCATACCCTTTTTCTATCATGGATTCTAGTGCTCGCTCGGCATCTTCAATGTGCATCTTCTTTCGGTGAGGCTTTGGGTGATGACGCTTTGCACTTCTCCAGTGTTCGAACTTGGTACAATTCTGTTTCGAGTATACAGTGCGCTTGAGCTCTCCGCACCCGAGACGCTCCTCTCTCTCTACTCTTCGCCGTTGACAATCAGCCGTCGTCCCCTAGATCTTCAGTTCGAGATCGAGAAAGGTCGACAATTTTTTTTTTGCATCAAGTCTCAACGCCACATCTAGTGATCCAGTGAGTTGGAATTCACCTTTTCACTATCTCTCATGTTCCGGCTACCCTTTTGCCAACTTGAGATGCACCAGATCGTTCAGACAAAAGGTTGATCCCCAAAACTTTGAAGAAATAGAAATTCATCGCCGGCGCCATAACATAGGAAACACCAATCTCGTCCTTCACATCTCAGTTGGAAAATCTGTAACCCGGTGTTGGGCCGGTCCCACCTTACCTCGCGCCCACCGCTCTGGCATATTCTGCGCCGTCACATCTGTCTACCCCGTAAGATGGTGTCAATACTTGAGACAGAAGGACGTCCTCTGGGGCCTGCTTCGCCTTTTCCCGGAACTTTCCCACCTCTACCTCAGAAAAGAACATGCAATTTTTTCTCTCAGCTTCAGAGGACCGTACCCTGACTGCCTCTGCCTTCCTCCCGCTGAACGACTACACACTTGATAACTTCTGACACGCCATTGAGTTGCTATTTTTTCCTTCTCTATTAATACCTCTCAGGCTGGAATGTCTATTTGTAGGTTAGCCATAGCTTCGGATGGTTATGAGAATTTTTCACCATCTCCCCGATAGCGCTCAGCTAGTGTTAAGGGTCCAGTGCTAGTGAGTAGCGTTGGTTGAGCGGGCCTAGGTTGGAATGTTCAAATTTTGTCGCTCTATTGTCGGTGGTTAAGAACTTCGCCTTGGAGTGTCCAGACGTCGACGGGCGAAACAAAATCGACTTGGTCCTCTAAAAAGCCCCCCATGGGTACACGGTTTGGGTCAGCAGCATACGCCATGAGCTATCGAACGGCCATCCGGTGTAAACCTACCTCGAGGATAGGCACTGGGTTTAGCGCCAAGGCACCAAGAATCACGACCATCAAGTGCCAAGATCGGACCGGACTGAATGTGGAATAAGTCCCGCAGTTTGTCTACTTATTATTGACAGAGGGCATGATGCCAGCCAGTGACAGTCTCCCATTTCCAGGCCCTGCACCCTTGCTTGACTGATGCCACCTGTTCTCTCCCTCTCCCCGCTCCTCCCGCGCACCCTCTAGTCGACGCCCATACCTTACGCAGCCTGGCGTTCGTTCTTGTGGACTGGCCCAGGACTGTTAGAGTCGGTTGGTGATGGATAACCCTCACGTATTCTTCGACAACACGAGCCCCGAGATATTCTTCAATGGCACGCAATGGGAAGTCGATCGATCCAATAATTCTAGGAATACATTCGGAGGGTCCCAGACTGTTTGCCATACGGACAGGACTGGCGATGGACCCCCCTCTCTCAGGTTCAACTTCACAGGTACGTGCCGCGCGCTTAGTAGCACCCAAAAAACCACCTCACCTCAGTATGACGCAGGGAAGGGACTCGAAGTGTACGGAACGCTGGATAGGTCGCTGGTGATGAGGAGCTTCATGGACAGAACAAATTATACCCCTCTCGACTATACCGCAGGGATTCCGACCGGGAGGGTGAGTGTGCACCGCCATTAATTCATTCCACGCTGTCGCTCACAATTCAAACCGTTTTCCCATCCCGCACAGAAAGGAGTGAAGATTTTTGACCTTGGGGTTCTGTCGGGGCCTCATACCGTGATTCTAGAGCCTCAACAAGGGCAGCTCATCGTCGACTATCTGATCTACACACCAGTTGGCAATACCGAGTTTGACGGAAAGCAGCTTATCTACGACGATACCAACCCCTCATTCAATTTCTCAGGGTCATGGACCCCTGCACAAGACCTCGATCTAACTGCTCTCCCGTTTAACGACACATATACATCCACAGCGCAAATTGGGTCATCATTTGCCATTGATTTTGTCGGTATGTTCCTCAGAATTTCGGTGCTTTACACGCCATGCAGTAGCTCAACCAAATATTGCAGGTAACAGCGTATCTGTCTATGGCGCCTTCAACCCATCACCTGGAGTTGTATCGGCAACATTTTCTGTCGACGGGTCCACACCTAGCCCAGCCACACTCCTGAACCGAACTGCTCCAGAAGACGACTGGTCAATGCACCAGCAATTCTTCCAACACAGCTTCACCGAGGTGTCCGAAACCCCCCATGTTCTTAACGTTACGGTTGTCAGCGCTTCCGAATCGCAGGTGAGTCCCTCTCAACAAGCCCCGAGTCTTGTCGTAACTCAAATGCTTACATGGGCACCCCAGCCATTCATTTTGGACTACGTTATTACCACTGGAAACCCCCACACAGCACTGAGTGTAAGACCGTTCAAGAAGGAAGGCTCCCAGTTGAAATCAGTAGGCCTGAGGGTCGGTCTAATCATCCTTGGTATCGCAATGGCACTGTTCTTGTGGTACCTCTGGACCACCTGCCGAGCGCGAAGAAAGAAGGCGAAAGGGTGTGAGCATTCTATTCCTCAGATTGGTTCTGCCGACGTTTCTAACGTTTTATTCCAGTGGCGGAACGCAGCAAACCATAGTCGAATCGATCAACCTGAAGCGGAGAGGATGATATTCGTTACTGGTGCTAGACCTGCTCTGTTTTCTGGTTCGACGTTATGCTTCAGATCTCAGTGCCCATTTACAAGGCAAGGCTTCCCGTCGACGCCCCTGCTGGAGCTCACCACGGACATAGGACACCCCGTGGAGGCAAGGAGGGTGGGCTCAACAGTACTAGTGTCGCAAAACACGATAGTTGGAAATTTTATGTTGTGTACATTTTTGGGTTTCTGTTATTTCAATTTCACGGGTCATGGGAAGGCTGTAAGGGGTGAAAAAAAAGCAGATCAGCATGGCTCATGAAAAATGAATTCCTTCTAGCCGACTCGAACGACTGACCTCGTCATTACTAGTGACGCGCTCTACCAACTGAGCTAAGAAGGATGAATGATACTTACACCGCTAACACAAAGATGTCGTATTGTTGTGGTAATCCTCTCAATTCGAACTGTTGAACCGACATTGAACTTCTCCCCTCATCCATCCACATATGAATGAATAAACTCAAGAAACCGGGTTCTCAACCAATCTCTCAGCCTAGCTCTCCTACAAAACTTGGCGCTGCCGTAGCCTCCTCCAAGCTCGTCCCTCAGAATGGATACAACACAGTCGAGATGGTGGAACCGCTCACAGCCAGGGAACAGTTCTGGGCCACCCGAGCGTTGAAGGCAGAGGCCTTGCTATCTGCCCAGCAGACCCACCATCGCGAACTCAAGAGTATGTCATATACTCAGGAAGTGAAACGAACGGTGAGTGCCATAGATTGGATGGCTGCCATTGAACCTGAACTCATGCTGGTGCAGCGGGAATTGGAGAGCCTAATGCAACAGCACAAAGAAAAGCACGCGTATTTGGAGAAGCTCGTGGTAGGCATCCCACTTTCTTCTAGGAACGGGCAATTGGCTCAGGAGAAATACGTTGGTCAGCTTGTGCTTGCCACCGTGATTGCGGTGCTCGTTCTGGTCATCATCTATCTTGCAACACACCATACGCGACACGCAACTAAGGTCCAGCGGCACTGGTTGGCAGGCCTGCCATCTCATTTCACGATTCCTATATTGTCACCATTCACCTCCGTGGTACGTCGAACGTTCTGTTTTCTACCCACTCGCGTCTGGGTTAACCGCGTTTCGGCCTGGTAGGTTGAGAAGGAGACTTCAGTATTCGGTACCAAAGCCATTGCTATTATCACCATGGTCCTCGGGGCTGTCGCCTTTCTGGTTTTTCGGCACTGGTTCGATTCTACAAAGACGAAGCAAGCATGAAATTCAAGACATAGAAACGAATCGGATAACAAACTACGAATGCCCTGCTATTATGTATGGCTCAAAAACACGGATACTCTCATATCATACACCCAAGCACGGACGGACCCGTTGACAGCCCCTTGGCCTAAAGTGACCCACGACCCGTCAATTTTCGTTTCGGGGTTGGCTTCCTTCCTGGAGAGTCGGACCCCTTCTTCAACTTCTCGATGGTCTCTCTGACTATCTCGGCCTGATCCCTGTAATAGCTAATGTCGTTTGCCTCGCCATGGTCGGAATTTTCCGCGGCTTCCTCAAGGTAATTGGCTGCTTTCAGGTAGTTTTCGCGAGCTTTCTCATAATCGGCCTCATCCTTCGTAGCATTGGCCTTTTCGAGATAAATGCAAGCGATGTTGTTGGCGATACGCGAATTCCACTTGTTATCATCGGAGACGTCGAGTGCCTCCTCGTATAATTCGACGGCGGATTGAACGGTGATCCCGTCCTCGACAACTTCTCCCTTTTCACAACGGAAGGAAATGGCGTTCGCTAGGTTGGCGAGAAGCTGTGCGTCACCTTCCAAGACCTCCTTCGTTTTTCGATAGAGACCTATAGCTTCATCGAGCTGCTGGGTGTTTGGCTGCGTGCGACGCGACGAAAGCGCATCCGCCAATGTGAAGCCTATTTCAACCCGGGTGCGCTCGTCGCCGGTGTCCAATCCAACTGCCTGCCGCGCATAGCGTATGGCATTTTCCATCCTTCCCCCCAGCTCAACCTCCGGGCTGCTTTCCGATTGAAGGAGGATGCACCGAGCGACACTGACCAAGATCCCCACACATTCTGTTGGGACCATCAAGTCGATCTGCAGAACGGCCTCTCCCTCGATGATCGCCTTTTCCAGCTCTTCACTGGATCGGGTGCTCTCCCATCTGACTTGGTGAAGTTTAAACTTCGCGATGGACATCACAGTGAGGAGGTCGCGCCGACCAGGAGGACATGCGGATTTCGCGTTCTCGATAACTCCCATGGCTTTGTCGAACTGCCCTCTGTTTTGATGCAAGGTGGCGATCTTCAAATTGGCATTCGCCCAATCCTCGGGTTTGTCGCTGTACTTCCTAACCTTGGTATAATATGACAGGCAGCGGTCCAGGTCGGAGTCGGATGGCGCTTGATTGCACGACTGGTAGTATATCGCCACCCTCTCTGCAATGGCACGAGCGTCATCGTTTCCAAGGTCGGTCCATCCCTCCAGCTCTCCGAAATACGCTTCAATTCTCTCCAGGGAAGATTGGTCAAGCCTTTGCTCCAGCAACGCGAAGATGAGTATCAGCAAGATGTCGTTGCGCTGAGGATGGTCCATTCCTGCCGCTTCCAGAGCTTCATTGACCTTCTGGATGGTTTCAGAGAGGTCAGCCAGGTTGCGACCCCGCTCGGTATATCTGACCCACGCCAATGCCCCCATTTCATACAGCTTGGTAGCATCCGCGGGAGCAGGACCTTGCCCAGATCGGGGCCAGCAGCATAAATTCCCCATTCGTGCAACGAGGAATACAACAGTCGTAGCGGCGATGACAAGAGCAGCGACCTTGAGGGGCTCGAGCGTTAGGTGAACCAGAGATCTGGAGCGGGGTTCAATGCATACCTTCACGCTACTAGATGCTTTATTAAATTGATCCAGCTTTGAGGCGGTCGAGATGAACGCTGTCGCCGACATTGTCAACTCACACTGCCTTTCCATGGGACGGGCAATAGCAAGGATCAGTGCGCACCTTCTGAAGGTTGTTCCAGGGGAGGGGGGTTTAGTAAAGGGTGTTCCTAGTGGCGTACACTATTTATAAGAGAAAGAAGCTCTGCCACGAGTTGCCATTTTATGGGGTAGGTACAGGGTCACACAGCCTGGAGCAGTGGCTGGCGCCAAATTTTTGCACCTGCGCACCGTCCTAACCCTCCATGTTCCGCTCCCTCGGACACAATCGGAGTATTCGTGCTTCAAAAGGGTAAACTGGTTGTCCTCGAGGCACTGGAAAAATGTACTGCTGTATCGTTAGCCTGTTCAACAGCAGGCGACTTGCACGAAGACCACGCTCCGTACTTCCATGACGAGTGTCACAGCCTCATTGTTGGCCAGGTCAACTATTTGGAAACTTTGCTGCACAAGATGCCATGAATCGCAAAAGCGAATGTACGATCGTTCGAAAGAATCTCACTGTAGGGAAGGACGACATGCTAATACGGAGATGGTAAAAGGAAATCGGTGAAAGAAAGAGGGTAGAAACGTGCTCATTGTGACACGAAAACCGCTATCCAGACGACATCGGCGTCTCCCGGCGCACGCGATATCGACAGGACGTACCACCTGATCCTCACAAAGTCCACAGCTAACTAGCTGGGCATATAAGTACTATTCTCATCCAAGTTGACGACGTCTTTCAACCTGGGCCCTGACCATTCACCTTGACCCAGCAAACTGTGGTCAAATTAAACCACTTGTCTGACCGCGGCGCCCTTGACTTTCGACTTTCGACGGGGTTCAACGGTGTGATTAGGGACTCTGAATCGTCAATCAAGCCTAAGTTTCGAGGTACAGGAAATGAACCGGACGACATGGAAAACTTATTCAGACTAACTTTGAAGTATGAATTCAGTGGTTGAACGTTCAAGAGCCGCATCTCATGACGAGAAAAGGTAATCTGATAATTCCCTGCTATGTCTGAACCCGACTCGAAAAACAATCTCAACGGCCAAGCCCCAATTGCAGCCAACTAATTCAGCGACCCACGAGCTGTGGACCGCCGCTTTGGGGTAGGTTTCCTCTCTGACGGGTGTCGGGGACTTGCATCTCTGACGCCCTCCCTCAGCCTGTTGATAGTCCTCGCAATTGCTTCAGCTTGGTCCCTATAATACCCAACGTCGTTTGCGTCGCCTAGATCGCCGAACTCTGTCTCGACTACTTCGAGATAGCTGGCTGCCTTGAGGTAGTTGTTTCGAGCGTTCTCATAGTCGACCTCAGCTTCCGTGTTGTTGGCTTTACCAAGGTAAATGCAAGCGATATTGTTTGCAATACGCGAATTCCACCTGTTATCGCTGGACGCTGCGAGTGCTTCCTGGTATAGATCGACAGCAGATTGGAAGGTTGTCCCATGTTCGGGAACCTCTCCTCCCGTTTCACAACGGAAACAGGTGGAATTCGCGAGGTTTGCTAGAAGCTCCTGGTCACCTCGAAGGGCTTCTGAGCTCCTCGCCTTCCGATAGAGACTAATAGCCTCGTCCAGCTCCTGGATGGTGGGATCGACACGGCGTGATGAGAGCGCATCCGCCAAAACGATACGTGCTTCAATGAGCTGGTTCCCGACACTCATTCCTACAGACTCCCGTGCATATAGGATAGCTTCCCTTCCCTTCCCTTTGAGTTCGGCGCCGGGTGGCCGGGCTTCAGATAAGGTGCAGATGGATTGAGCAACGCCGGTCAAGAGCGTCGCGCGTTGAGAGGGTGGCATGTCGAACTGGACCCGTAGAGCCGCCTCTCCTTCGATAACTGCGTTTTCCAACTCTTGATTCGACTCGGTGCTCTTATATATGTCTCGGTGAAGCAAGAATTTTGTCACGGAGATTGAAGAGAGGAGGTCGAGTCGATCGGCAGGGCATATGGCTTTAGCTTTCTTGATAACTTCCATGGCCTCGCCCAGATGTCCTGCTTGTCGATACAAAGCGGCCATCTTCAAATTGAGTTCGGTCCAATCCTTGATTGTTTCGCTGTATTTTATGGCCTTGGTGTAAAGCGAGAGGCAGTGTTGTAGGCTGGCGTCGGACGGTGCTCGGTTGTAAAGCTCGTGGTATCCTGAGGCCAGCCTCCCAGCAATGGCATGAGCATGGACCTTTTCCAAGTCGCTCCATCCCTCGAGCTCGCTAAAATGACCTTCAATCTTCTCCACTAATGGGCGATCGAGGTTTTGCTCTAGAAGGGCGAAGATCAAGGTGAGCAAAGTCTGGTTCCGTTGAGTATCGTGATGTTTCTTCTCTGCGGCGTGCATTAACAAGGCTTCATTGCACTTTTCGATAGTTTCAGCGAGGTCAGACGAGTGGTGACCGTTATCGATATATCTGAGCCACGCCGATGTGCCCTCCTGATGCAGCTGAGCGGCATCCATGGGGGCACGATCCATAACCTTTCCAGGTCGAGGCCAACAGCATATGTTCCCCATATTGGTTGCGGTGAGAACCACAATAGCGGGAAGAGTGATGACGAGAGCCGTGACCTAGAGGTTGGAGAGCCTGGGTAATCAGGCATCTGGAATTGTTTCTAATGCGTACCTTCAACACACCACTGGATTTTTGATTCAACAGATATAGATTGCTGGCGGAAGTGCGAAGTCTGTCGCCGTCATCGTCAACATGTTGCGTTTCATCGGGAGAGGAAGATTGGACAGACGGCTACGTTAAAGTTTACCGCTTACCTTCCAAGGATTGTTAGAGGGAGTTCTGAAGGAGGGCGGTTCAGAGCGGCACGGCCTATTTATGCGAGACAATAGCCTGTCACGAGCTGCTGTCGTGCAAGGTGCCATAGCTCGACGCAGTTGCTGCCAGGCTGGCGGTAATTCTTTGCGCATGTACGCCCCCGGGTTCCCCCGGATACAAAGTTTGATGAACTCCAGATCTTGGAGTTGAGGTGCATGAATACCGCCGAACCTCGCGCTGACTTCGAGGAAATGGTCTGTACGGCTGTTCTGTATAGAGTTCCTCCAGAAACTTCCATGCCTTGCCACGGCTTCATCCGAGGGGCACCTGCGGTTGGAAAGTGTCGGGACGTACCAGGCATCTGAAGCAAAGAGGCGAGTCCTGGAACCGAACAGCCCATTCGCCCAGGGGCCAGGGCTAAGGACCCTCACTTTAACCTTTTTGGAATAGACGGCATTCAAAACCAGACTCCATGAGCATAAATTTGACACCAACAGGAAACATCGAACCTGTCTACTCGAGGCCCAATTGACGAGCCTTGCTGCCATCAGTAAGTGGTTCCGATGCTGGTCATAGTCCTGCTATCTGTTTAGCGCCTGAGTCTAGCGTAGGCCAATATTGAAGCGGCTAAAAGAAGATGCACGCTTTGCGTGATAATTCCTGTCAGGAAGGGAGCATTTTAACATGGCCAAGCCCTCCTACTAGGCTCCTAGCCATTGGAAAGGTAAAAATCGATGGACTGACCGACTGACAACATGGCAGTGCTTGGTCCATTGAGATCCGGTACATGGTGCCAGCCTGAGGGAAAGACCAATCGAAATTACCACAGCACCGTGAACGAGGGATGGCACAGGCTGCAATATATCACATATCACGAAGAGCACCTGGACACAGTTCGTAAGCTTTCGTGGGCTCGACAGATGGCCGAAATGAGGAAAACGAACGTACCTAGGTCATGCAAGGGCGACGTGAAAGGCTGATCCACCATAGCCAGCCTTTTCACGGGCATTGACCGCCCAAAAAAAAAATGAGCTTGAAGCGGTGAGATTGAATATATGCAGTTCTCGATCCATCATGAACGGGCTCTCGCCAAGAGACCTGAATTTATAGAGCTCGTGGGTGCCCAAGGGATATAGCTGGAAATGCTCAGCAGGGCCAATGCGCGGCGTATGCTTTGAGGCTTCTACTAACGATTCGATCGGTCGAAGACTAGTAAAAGCGCGCATGAGAAACGGCTCAGTTGGCTGGCGCACTTCTCACGGTCACATTTAAGCTTGATTTAAGCCGAAACGCTGTCCTCCAACCTTTGCTACTGTCCTCTAATGCTCTCATTCAAGCTGATGACTTTTTTCAATCCCTGGGGCCTGGGCATTCACCTCGATCCAACGACCTGCGATCAAACTGCCACTGTCCGACGGCGCCGCCCCTTGACTTTTGACTTTCGACAGTGTGATCAAGGACTGGCCATGGTCAACCTAAAATTCGAGAGACATGAAATGAACTGGACGACATGGAAAACGTATTCAGAAATTCAGGAAATGAAAACGGACATCATAGTGGTAATAGCTCAAGCAGACCAACCGACAATCCCCCACCTTAGACGACCCTCAGCTGTCGACAATCGCTTTGGGGTAAGCTTCCTCCCTACTGTCACAGATCCCTACTTTCCAATGTCGCAATGGTCTCTGTGAGCGCTTCGGCTCGGTCTCGCAATTGGGCAACATCATTCGCGTCGCCTAGGCCAGATCCTGCATCCTCCAGATAGTCGGCAGCTTTCTGATAATTATCGCGAGCCTTCTCATAATCGGCTTCGTTCTTCGTTCTGTTGGCCTTCTCGACGTAAATCCAAGCGATGTTGTTAGCGATCTTTGAATTCCACCTGCTGTCGCTCGACGCCGTGAGGACCTCTTCGTATAACTCGACGGCAGCTTGAAAAGTGATTCCAGCGCTAGCCACCTCTCCCTCCCTTTCACAGCGGAACCCAACGGCACCCGCGAGGCTGGCGAGGAGCTCCTGGTCGCCTCCTAGGCCCTCCTTCGCCTTTCGGTAGAGGCTTATAGCTTCGTCCAGCTCCTCGACGGTAGGCTCGATGCGGCGTGATGAGAGCAAATTCGCCAGGACGAGACTGGCTTGACCCCCCTGCTCCCCGGTGTTGAGCCCTACGGACTCTCGTGCATATCGGATGCCATCCCTCATTCTGCCTCCAACATTGACCTCGGGAGGCTGGGATTCTGAGAAAGTGTAGATGGATTGGGCGACGCCAGTCAAGAGCGCCGCACGTCGAGCAGAGAGCGTGTCGGACTGGATCTGTAGAGCGTCTTCCCCTGCCGCGATCGCCTTTTCTAACTCCTCGCTTGACTCGGTCCTTTGATATACATCCTGATAAAGCGTGAACTTGGCCATGGAAATTGCAAAGAGGAGGTCAGGTCGATCAGGGGGGCATGCGGATCTCGTATTGTCGATGAGTTCGATGGCCGCCTCGAACTCTCCTCTTCGTTGATGCAGGGAGGCAATCTTCAGGTTAGCCTCCGTCCGATCCTCGAGTTTTTCGCTGTATTTTCTGACCCTGGTGTAATTCGAAAGGCAGCGTTCGAAGTCGGAATCGGATGGCTCTTGACTGTAAGACTCGTGGTACTCCGAGGCTAGCCGCACTGCAATGGCACAAGCATCAGCTTTTCCCAACTCCTTCCAACCTTCGAGCTCGCTGAAATGTTTCTCGATCTTCTCTAGAGAAGCCTGGTCGAGGTTTTGCTCAAGCATCGCGAAGCTCAGCATGAGCAAGATGTTGTTCCGCTCAGGATGAACATCCTGCGCAGCGTCCAACGCTTCATTGCTTTTTCGAATGGTTTCATCGAGGTCGGACGGTTTGTGACCCTCGTCCAAGTACCTCCCCCACGCCGCCGCCCCTTCGCCGTACAGCCGAATGACGGGATCCGCTTCCTGGCTGGTCTCTTCGGATCTCCCGCAGCCACACAATAAATTGCCCATCTTCACTGCGAGAATGACAAGGGTCGTGAGAGTCACAACAGCAGCAGCAACCTGGAGGGCCGACCCGTTAGCTGACAATCGGTTTGACGAGGATCCTCATGCATACCTTCACACCACGAGATGCCTTGGTCAGTACTTCCAGTTTCGAGGGATTGGTGATGAACTCTGCCATCGCCATCGTTAAAACGCGCTGTATCTCGAAGGTGGAATAGCACTAAGATAGGCGCCCACCTTCTGAGAGGTCGATTGAGGGAGCTCTGTGAGTGGGGCGTTTCATCTTTGTGTGGTGTTATATATAAGATAACAGCTCGGCCACGAGCCCTTAGCGTGTAGGGTGTTCACACCTGACGCAGCAGGGCCAATCACCTGCACACCTCCATATCCTTCGTATCTCTTCGCCCATCGTCATCGCTCTTGAACCCTTGACCGGCAAACCAACCAAAAGCAGGCAATAAGCGAGTTCGAATTCTGGGACAGCGCTGGACACAATTGCTCAGTGGATTTCCCCGAGTGGAATGGATCTTGTGAAGGTTTGGGAGACCTCGAAACCTCGAGTTTACCGCGAGGTAAGGAGGTTGTATCAGAAGCCTGTTCGATATGACCAAATCGCCCATTCCCTCTACTTCCATGACTGGTGTCATGCCCTCGTCAATTTTGGAGCTCAGTCAGGTTCCAGGAACAGGACAAATGATCACGGCGGAACCGAACAGGCCATTTATCAACCGCCACCTGGACTTTGCCTTTGAACCTTCTTGGACGATGCTATAGACGGCATGCGAATTGAATGCGCTCTCGAAACACTATTGCAGTGTGATATCATTTCCCGGGTGAATTAGGACATTAGAACATTAAACCATAAAACTTTGGGAGAACCCGGATAGCGCAGTGTAAAAACCATCGTTAATTAATCGTCAACCAGTGTCGTTAGTCTTTCTTCTCAAGGTCGGATGGGGAAGCCGGGGTGTCTTCTGTAGGCACAGGCGGTCTGTTGGGCGTCAACCAGAAGAGCACCATCATGGCCGCCATCATCGCAACCAAGCTGTGAAAAGGACCGGATGAGCCAATACCACATCGCCTGCAGGTAGGCACGCTTCCGCGTACGCTGCAAGGGGAGAGGGAGAGTGACGTACAAAGGATGTAAACTTTGGATGCCATGCTTGTCTGCGATGGCTCCTGTGAGGAAGGGAAGGAGAGCGCTTCCAGCTTGGCCGAATCCTGCAATCCAGCCAATGGATCCGGTTAGGATCCATGGGGGGAGAATACGGGAGGCTTGGTTCATTGCAATCGGGTACATGGGTCCAAGAAGGAGACCGATGATCGAAACGACCACAGCATTACCGACAAGGGATGGCACAAACCAGATCACAAAGTCCAAGCTATGTAATGAGAAGTGTTTATGAATTGATAGGCGGTTCATAAGGAAAAAACGAACATACCCAAACGCCAAACCGGCATAAATGAACATAACGCGGTGCTCGCCCACCTAAGATCGAAGTGAACAGCTGACAACTGCCTTGTATCACAAGCACTCTTACCAGCTTATTCACAGGCAATAAAATCACCCGACCCAAGGTGAGACCTGAAGAAAGCGTCCAGCGTCAAAAGCCATTCCCTCGAAGGGGCGTGTACGTACCTCCGAAGAAACCAGATGATATATATCCAGAAGAAGGGCCTCCATTGCGGATTTCGATGATATATGTAACGATCCATCCTGGAACGGGGAGTTAGCGAGACCGCCCTTTTTGACTTAGTTGAAGTACCTACCTCCAATGGTGACCTCTACACCAACGTAAAACAGAATGAAGAAAGCCAGGAGATGGACACTCCTGTTCGTCATGATCTGACGGAACCTTGCCTGTCCGTCGTCCCCGCTGACCGCTTCGACGGGCTCTCCTCCCTCTCGCAAACACACTACGATCATGGTTTATCAATTTGATCGAGGCAAAAATATCTATTGCTCACTTTCTTGGCTCTTAAACCGGAAGGTGAGAATCATGGTGAAGGTGTTGAGAACGGCCAAGCCAAGAGAGACCAAGTAATGGAACGACCATCGCTCCATCTGGGCGAATTGGGTAGCCACTAGGGGCGAGCTGAGCGCTCCGAGACCTAAAGGGATGAAGCGAGCCGTGAGCGAGGGAAAACACAACCCCTTTCAAAAGGTCGGCGCACCGTAGGCGGCATGTAAGATACCCATTTTCGACTTGGAGTGATATTTTAGAGATCCAACAAAGCCGTTGGCGAGGGCGTCCTGAATGCAAACAATGTAAGAGATGGGTAAAAGAGGGAGATGAGCAGCTTCACTTGGAGAGCACCCCCAAAGCCGTTGAAAAGATTCACGACGACGAAGGCCGCAAACGGCGGGGCCGAGGCCTGCACCGAAAACGTTATAATCTGGACGGCGGCACCTGCACAAGTCTTTGTAAGAGGAGGAAGAGAGCCTGGCATAAAAAAGGAGGTTACCTGCGGCGAGGATCTAGATACAACGAAGGGTTAGTGAGTGCGTGGGCGTACTGGTTGAAGGACTCTTACCGTGCCGAAATTGAATCTTTCAATGAGGAAAATATTGGCTACGGCCCCCAAAATAAAACCCTGAGTAGCCATGAGTCTGTCGAACGAAGAGACAGAAAAAATCGCCGAACGACTTACACAGCAGGACATCACGAAAACAAGGGAGACGACCATGAAGCTGACCTTTGGGTAAAAAAGACATCGGTCGCCGAAGAGAGAGAAAATATGTCAAGGACGACTCACTCCGTATACCTCGCGCAAGCGGGGTAGGAGGGGGCCCGTGGTGCCATCGCTCCAGCCCAGGATGATCATGGACCAGCAGAGGGTAGCATACTGGACGTTGGAGACGAACTTTTCTCTCCGTGTCCTTTCTGGCAGCGAAGAGATCTGACTAGATTTTTCGCTGAGGGGGACGGCGTCCACCCCAGTCGTCTTACCATCAGCCGTAGACCCCTTCAGATCAACGGATTCGGGAACTGGATTTCCGCCATCGGTCTGAACTCGCCCAAGCGAAGGGAGGGTTTGGGGTAAGGACGAGTCTTGCTGCTCGATGGGTGACATGGAATGTGAAGAGTAAAGAACAGTCTGGCTTCGTGTGGGGTTTCTGTATTTTATACTTCAACCGCTTGCTGCCTAATATGTAGTAGGGCAAACCTGGGCAAGCAGAATGTGCTTTATGGTTTATCCGAGGTTACTCCGGTGAGGTAGTCAGATGAGGCTGAAAGTACGTGTAGTTCTCTGAAACTCGTCTGCTATAACGGCAAAGGAGAGCCGTAAACAGCGTAACCAGGGTAAGACGAATTCTTTCCCCAACGCGAAGCCCTATGGTCCGTAAGTCGCGGTCAAATCAAACAAACCCAAGTCAGGATCGAGCTTTGAAGAACAAAGTTGCGCGCGACTTACCTGAGTGCTTTGAGACGATGATGATATGTCACACTAACGATTATGAACGAGACTAAAGGTCCCCAAGCGTGGATGTTGAGTAGAATGTCGTGGCTCTAACGCGTTTGCATCTGGAAGAAGAACGATCGAGCAAGAACAAACAAAACGCACTCTTCGCCAATCCGGAGGTGGCGCCTTGATTTCAAGCTCCTACTCGATTGCACAAACTCCGACTCAAGGACACGGCACCTCGATCCGTGGTCGGTACCCCACAAATGACTCGGATACCATACCTCTCGGATTGCTCACGGAATGGTGACCTACATGCCGTATGCCTCTTCAATCGTGTTTTGATTCCATTGGGTCCCTTTGGCAGCTGATCCACCATTTCCATTGCATGTCGCGATTTAATGAAAATATGGGGTACTGCACGGGAAGCATCGCTCCATGTCGCCCAGAGCGTATCTACTTAGATGACTATCATCCTTCCGTGATGTATCTGGACTCGAATTGAGGGGAAGGAGGGGAGGCAGGAGCAGCACTCACGCACGTCCGTTTGCCGTGGCCGGCCAGATCTACCCCGCCATCGCTCTCCAACTCCGCTTCTGAAGACGGTCTTGGCGTCGGCGTCTGGTCCCGATCAAGGGTTTTTGGTGCAACAGAACTGCGTAAATGGCAGAAGGATACCACAGGATACCCTTGTTTCCAGAGGATCCGAGGCGAGACTCGACATTCATTCCACGAATGTATTAATTCATGTGTCTTCCAAACGAATTTGGGGAGCTCTCTGTACCCAGTCAGCCAGCGACCCTGGCTAAACATCGGTTGAATCCAAGCGCATCGACATTGACCCCGCATTTTGCGATGCATGGGCCCACCCCTGACGTTTTCGAGCAAAAGAACCTGTGAAGAGGACAACCTGTTCACATGGTGAGCTTTTTAGAACATCACAAAGAAGGGAAGCTCTTTATGAACGTTGTCCGAGCGAAGGAACCGGGCATCTATGAAATGTCAGAGACCGAGGCATCTAGTACATAAATCATGATATTGAACGCCGGCCCTGCTCACCGTCGGTCATCCGCTACGTGCCAACCCTGTTTCAAGCGACGCCCCTGATTCGAGCACGTTGGTATCATCGTATTCTTCGCCCGATGGTAGCAATACAACAAAGTAGCCTCGACTCGGTCGCCGAGTCTATACAACAATTGATAAATACAGCAAATCTGCCAAAAACATCCGTTAGTATCATGGAGCAGACTCCTGAGTGAGATCACTCACCACAAGCACCTGCGATGACATTGACACGCAAGTCACCGTCCCTCCTCCTACTGCTGCTTGATCTGTCGCATCAAATGCGCGAGGTGCACCGTTCCTTGCCACCACACCACCATTCCCAACCCAACGATACCGTGCAAAGTACCCCAGACAGCCTCTGGAGTGACTTTCAAACTGTGCACACGGATGATCAAGAACGCGTCGGAAACGTCGATGGAATTGGGGAAGAGGTCGTCAGAGCGTGATCCCCAACACGAAGAAAGCTTGTCCTTACGATTCAGCTGCAGCTCCGAAGGAGTAGGGAATGAAGCGGGGTGCTTGGTACAGAATCGTTGAGCAGACTGTGTGGTAGACGCAAAGCCCAATCGCCAGTGCCCTCTTCCCGGGCAAGAATTCTGGGAGGGAACGACAAACCCAGGTCAGGATTACGACATTAGTCAGAAGGATTCAGCACAGCAGACGCACCAGGTAGGCTGAAGCACAGAAGGCAAACCAGACAACCACCAACGATAAACGCGGCGTAAAGCTAAGCAAGTTCCGAAAAAGTTCAGCGGTCAGTCGCCGCGTTTCAGTGAGCACCCATATCTATTCTGCTTGCCTTCAAAAGGACAATCGTCGTATTATTGAGTCCAAGGAAAGGGAGACTTGTAGGGAAGAACAAGCCCTGTATGGCGACCGGAATCTCCAAAGCAACATGGAGAAGGAAGACAACAGACCTGGTTCCATACCATGTCGTCAGACAGTCGTTCCCCAGGCATAAGGCAATGCAGAAGTTGACTTACAGAGGGCTATTCACAGAGACGGTCGTCGACATGGCTTTCGATTTGCAACTAACGCGCTGCTACGTGTATCCCTGAGCGTGGTGGGTGGGGGTAAGGAGGAAGCCAGCGAAGCGTGGACGCGCCTCAACCAACAAAAGAAGACCACACTCCCGCGCGGGCTATCTGCTGTTCAACATATGCAACCTGTCGTGCCTGAGTTTATTGTTATCCAAATAATTGATACAACATGTGTTACACTACTCCAGATAACACACACGTCCTTCTACTTAGAAGCACTGTCTACTGAATTGAACGAGGCCCATTGTGATATAGAGATACATTGGATATTCTGCGTTTTGGGAACCATGAAGTTGATTTCGAAAAGAAGTTGAAATACATAATAATATAGTCTGAATGAAGTGAGTATATAGCCGAGACAACTGTGTAGGTGTAGGTTAATGGATCATAGATATCTTGAAAAAATGTGGGCTGAACAAACGAGAAACGACGACGAGCAATGGCACCCGCGGTCAGCCACTACTGTCAAGAACCCCCCTGCTCGCCATCCTCTCCATCATCCTCGTATTCACCAACAAGCCCAATATGCACACCCATCCCCTCGATAGCATCTAGATCTTTCTCGAGATCGATATCCTCTTCCTCCTCTTCCTCTTCCGCAAAGTAATCCACCTCCATCCCATTGCCCCCTTCATGATCATCAACCCCCGAAATCCTCATCCTCTCCATCCGTCCCTCCAGAGTCGTAGTCTTCCTCCTCAACCTCCCCACCTCCCTTCTCAGCTTCGCAATCTCACCATCCCTCCTCTCAACCCTCCCCTTCAACGTCCTGATATACTGATTCCCACAAATCAGCAATTGCAACTTGCTGACACCTTTATTAGGTCCCTCTCCACCCGCCTTGGGAGGTCCTCGGGGTGGCAATGCACCAGGCGGCAGGGGTCCGCGGACAGGTATAACTTCGTCCCTCTTCTTCATGGTCCCACCCTGCTCCTCTTGGTCATCTTCAAACGTGATAGGTGGCAGAAGTCGCCTCAACTCGTCGTAAGCCGTCTTTTGCGAATCCCGACGTTTTTGTTCTGCATCTTTATGCGAAACCTTCTTGGGTGGACCCGAAGACTCGGATGTGGCTGCGGGGGACGACGAGGACGGACCAGCTGTAAAAGACGACGCAATGTTTAGTACAAGTAAGGAGAATTATGAATATTTTCGAAAGATGACACTTACCGGGAAGGATATTTTTCAGATTAGACCCCGAGTTGGGACCGGAGGCATTCTTGGAGGGTTTACCTGCCGCCTCGCTTTTCGATTTCGACCTACTATTTCGGGTGGTCGGACCCTGAGAGGCAGGTGTCGTGCCCGCCCCAGGGTTAAACGAAATCTTCATCACGACACCGGGAGTGAGTGGGGTCAACTGTTGGGGACCAGGAAACTGTTCATCTTGGTTCAAAGCGTTAGCGCCGTTATCGGACGACCGGGATGGGTCCTGCGGAACGGTGGAGGGAGCGGGCGGCGGAGGCATGGAAAGGTCGACGGGTGAGGGTGTGTCGGTGGGTACGTTATTGCTGCCAGGTAGAGGTGGTACACCATCGATATTGTGCCCGCCAGCCGGAGCAAAGGTCATAGGACTCGTTGCAAACGCTTTCCCTACGCTGCTTTTACTTCTTGATCGTGATCCCCCGAGCAACGGCGTTGAAGTGGTCGATTTCGATCCTCTGTGCTGATAAGTCCTCCGACCCGAGCCAGACGCGTTCGTCGACTGCATCCCAGACTCAGGGAACGACTGGAGACCAGAGCTATGCTTTTTCCGAGCAATCGATATGTCATCTCCATTCACCGGGGGACCTCGCTTGTTGGGCAATCGCTGGTCGGAATGTCGGATGGACGGGTCATGAGAATTTTCGGTGTCTGTTGGACGAGAGACGTTTCCGTATACAGCTCCTAACCACGGGCTTGTCAAGGGGGATATATCGAGGTCAACATCTTGACGAGAACCCCCAGCCAGTTGAGGACTGGGGGACGGACCGGTCCTGATGTGGAACGCGATATGCTCAGGCGCCGAATTGGTGCCTCTCTGGATAAAATCGTCAGAGAATGGCATGCCATGATGTGTATGGGATGACATCGGAGAAGGCAAGGGTTGTGGGAAGTTGTCGAAGTCGAGCGGTGGTTGCCGTGGTCTGAGCTCATTCGAAGGTCCTGTCGAGCAATCGTCAATGGACTCTGCGATAAAAAGGGACGAGAGAATCGCGTACCAGGTGTAGGTAGTGCTGTAAAAGATGGCGATGTGGCGTTATTGGGTACACAGTTTTGCTGCTGGCCATGATTGAAATCGGCAGACGAGGAAGGGGTAGGCATCTGGTTATTCGGTGGAGACTGGCCACTAATTAGAGCAATCTGGAAAGGAAGTGATGAGCACGTGTAAGCCTGGACAAAGAAGCGCGACCGATATGTCCATACCTGTTGTTGGAAAATCTGGTTCTGCAACTGTTGTAGTTGTTGAAGCTGTTGAAGCTTGATCTGCTGCTCGAGGAGTGCGGCTGTAGGGGGAGGGTGGCCGTTGGGGACTTGATTACTGAAAGAAGGGTCGTTCCCGGACATGTTGAGGCTTCCATTCGCGTTCCCAGCCATGGATCCCAAGTTGAGGGCGTTCCCGAATGGTGGAGCCCCGTAGCTACCGATCGTGCCTTGGGCCGCTCCTCCACCACCTGCAAATCCAGGATTCTGGGGCGAGGGGTAGTTGTTATCGAGACCTTGCAGCTGCATGAGGCTCCCAAGAAGCTGCATGGTGAGCTGAGAGTTCGGACTCTGCGGCTGGATGGGGGACGAGGGGGGAAACATCGCGTTATTGGCCCCGGGGTTATTCTGGTTAACGTGTTTGGAACCTCGGCGGCTGGATGCGTCCATCATGGAGCTTCCTCCATGCCCCTCGTGTAGACCTGAAGACGAGGATGACGCTGGAGATGGAATTCTCCCAACTGGGTGGGTACGCCCCGAGGGCTGATAGCTCTCAGGGTGGTGCTGGCCGTCGGGGGTGAACAGGGCGCCTAGAAAGTCGTTCTGCTGCTGTTGGGTGAGGGACTGCATGTCCATGAGGCTCGATGGATGGACGTCGAGCAAAGGGTCCTCGACGCGGTCGATGCGCCGTGAGACTGATAGGAGACGGTCGACAGTGGTGTTTGTGGGGAGGAGGAGGAGGAGATGGTGGCCGTTGGAAATCAAGAGGCTCCTGGGCTTTTCGCGCAGGGCAGTAATTTCTCCGAATCAGAGCTCCTTGTAGGGCAGTCGATGTCAGGAACAACCTAGCATGCGTCCCTCGGCGCCCCAGTCCGAATCACGGCCACCATCGGTCCGCCCCCGCCCCGATCGCCGGAATCTTCACCCCATCCCGCTCGCCCCGAGTTTCACTGTCCAGATCGCAAAATCCGCAGAGCCTGAATCCGGCTAACTCTGCCCAAGAATAATCGTCTGGAGCCTTCCTTCCAACATAGGCAGACCGCAGACAGTCCTGCATACCATTCATTCCCGGATCACTGACCCATTTATCTGTTTTCTGTCGTTTGCAGACCAGACCGTGGGCTCACAAACGTGGGTCAACTCCTTGCTACGCTACGAGAAGTCCCGGTGGCAATTGATCCTCCCCGAATTCCAAATTCCTTTATCGATCTCCTTTTCAGGTTGATTGGAGTTTCGCGGGTGCGACAGCTCGCCGGACCCCGTCACTGTTATCACATTTATCCCTGCCGTTATGCAGAAGGAAACGCCAGTGGACCGGCGGTAACGAGATTAACGACCTTCGACGGCGCGGAAGAGAGTGATTACCTCGGTGGTCACAAAACTTTTCGTGATACACATCCAGGTGAAGCGCCACCCGATCCGATTCGAATATCACCATCCTCGAGAACGGCGGACAGATGAAAGATCACCCAGCAGGATGGCTCGACAACGAGATAGCAAACAAAATGGTATTCAGCTAAAACTAAAGTGCTGTCATGAGTATCGTGCAAGATTACCCTGGGTGCATATGTACAAGAAAAGGTCATTAGCAAGTTAATGCAAGAAAAATATGAAGCAGGAGCAAGTCCCCGAGATGTCGTGATAAATGAGAAAAAAAGATACACAAAAATCAATAAATGTGAAGAAATTTGACTTTACAACCCAGAATAGCCAGGCGGTGGGGCGGAGACCACAATCTTCCCCTTCCCATCCATCTTTGCGCCTTCTTCACGCGCATCGACACCAGCATCCCTACACGCCTGAGCTTCCTTCACACTCATACCCTTGAGCGTCGCAATCAAGTCAACAGTTTCCTCGTCCGTGGCTTTCTTGTCTTGCTCGGCTTTTTCAGGTGCATCTGGGTCAGGGAGATCTTCAGTCGTGAAATGAGGTATCCAGATCGTTCTTTGCGGTCGACTAGTCGCAGGGTGCGAGAATCCATACTCCTCCACTTCGTTCTGCTCCATATCTTCCTTCTCGTCCGCAATCGCCTTGTCCCGCTTCTGCACGTCCTCAGAAGTGTTGACGGATCGGTCAATCTGTACAGCGCCTTCACGTCGCTCCTCTTGAATACCTGCTTCCATTTCGGCGGGGGTATTAACCGTTTTCCTGACCATCTCTCCAGATTTGCGGTCCTTGGAAGCACCCTCATCGACCTCGTCAACATCCTTCTTGGTCTCCTCCACGCTGACCCCAGTGCCAATGCGATCCTTCAAGCTCAAAGGGAGAGCGACGATCAGAGGGTGGTAGCTGTGGTTCAGAATCGCGTGGAACCCAGCGGTAACCACGATCAAAACAATCATGAGTGCACCTTCCGGAACACTGGTCGCTTTGTCACTGGCGTTGCGGGCCAAAAAGAACAGAGCGGCCAAGCAGATCTGTTGCAGGTAGAGGCCGACAAAGACGTGTTGGATGGCTTTGGGGAAGAAGAGCCCTCCGGTATCACGGCGCTGGTCTTGTTCCAGAACCCAAAGGAAGAGGTACTTGTAAAGCTGGAAAAAGAGGAAGAATGCCAGGACAGCGAGGCCGTTGATGATAGGAGAAATCATGCTGTATGCCAGACCTACGATTGGGATGAGCATGAGGTAGCATAAACTTCATCGAACGACTTACTGATCACAGTTAGGAGCGTGATGGAGGGGAAAAGTGTACCCCAAGCGACGGACCCAGGATTATACCTGATACCATAGATGCTTCGTGGTGTGCTTCCCAACAGTATGAGCTTCACGTAGTACACGATCAAACGCACAATCTGCAAGAAGCCACCTGCAGTTGCAGAGAGACCCTGCAGGACAATGTACGTCAAGAAGAAGGTGGACGCCTGAGGCAAGTTCTGCGCCAAAATCGAGGGAATCGAGGTCGGGTTATTGAGCAATTCTTCCAGAGAGGCGATGATACCGCTGGAGAGCGTGACAATGAGGAACGAATGCTAAAGAGTGCATTAGTCCAGAGCTCGGCACATGCGACGAGAACACTTACCAAAACTTGGAACAAGAAGAACCTCGTCATCAAGCTCAACTCGAGCCCGGTGTATTTCGGGATGCCTTCGAATCTTGCAAGCAATCGCAAGATAATCGGCAGCAGCATCATCAGGACCGCGAGCAACACTGGAGGTAAGATACCGCTAATCACACCAACAACGACCTTGGGCAAGTCACAGATCCAGGCCAACCACGATGCCTCGGCGCACACGTTGTAGATATTCGAAACCGCACCGACGAACGCGACGGGGAACGCCCACAGGAGGATCAACCCGGCAGTTGCAGCATACGAAATGGCCAATCGGATTTTCTGCTCGTAGGGATTGAGGTTGAGGTTCGAATGGATGACGTCCGAGGGTGCAACTTCAATGTACCGGCTGGTCATGGTATATGGCAAGTGGTGAGCGAGAGACTGCACGGCGATGTGGGCAGCGATCTGCTTGTTGAAGGTAATAAATGCACTGTTCAAGGCTGGGTATTTGTCTTCGCCGGCAGGACCCTTGCCCAGAGCCCCTTTGATGTTAGACGCGACTCCTTTGACACCACCCACAGCGCCATGGACGACTTTGCCCCCGGCGTTCTTGACTCCGCCGACAGCATCCTTCACACCATCGACAACGACCCCCTTCACGTTCAAAACATCCGCTTCACCATCACCATCGACGTCCTTCCAAGTCTCCGCCTTCTTCACCCTCGGAATAGGGTTCCCATTCTCATCCACGGCACCACCTCGCAGATCATTATCGCTAAGCAGAGAGAACTCGCCATCCGTCGACTGCTCCGAGGTGGAAATCTCCGCACGCCCTTCGTCCAGCAACTTGTTGCAAGTGGCAATCTCTTCCCTGCACCAATCGATGGTATCAACTTTGGCGCCAAAGAGGCCGAGGAATCCGGTCTTGTGAGTGGGCCTGCTCTCCTTTGGCACCAACGACGTGGTATCAGCTTCAGAGTCTTTGCTCGCGGTTTTCCCCTTCTTTGCTGCCTTCGCCTCTGCTTGCTTCAACTTGATGGCCGTCCGCATGAGAGTAACCTCCGCCTTCTCCAGCTTGTTACACGCATCCATCCGCCTATCGTAGATATCCGGCAACTCCTTCAAGTTCCGGTTAATCCAAATCTTCTGAACGCCTCCTGGAAGGTCATTGAAGAGAGCATACAAAGCGCGTTGGGTGAGGTAACGCTGAGGAATGCCAGTGACAAGAATGGTCTTCGCTTGAACGCTCTGGGAATGCTTCTTGTCGATCAAATGTTGTTGACGTGTGATGAGGAAATGGCTCATCTCCCCACGGATGATATAGAGGATATAAACTGCATAGCGTCGAATAAATTCACGGCGATAAGATACGACTCAAGAGGAATACGCACGAGTGAAAACCCATACACAAACGAGATGTGCCCAATAGCGTGACTGATCGCCAGGGTTGACATTCCCGAAGGTAAACCGCACAAGACCATCATCGGCGACCTTGGTAGGATCCCCGGTGTTGACACTGGTGACGGGAAGGAGGATAGCCCAGCTGAGAATCCAGATGGGGACGAAGACTTTGAGCATCATGCGCAGAAACCTGACGAAAAAGTACGCGTCGAGGCCATTGTACTTGATGATTTCCCTGAAGTCTGCGTTGATGAGAGCGACGGGCCACAACAGGCTGTATCCGAAAGACCGGGCATTCTTCGTATTGACAGCGATGGATTTCGGCTTAGGCGTTAGCGGCTTGACATGTTTGCTGCAATTCGGACAAGTTAGGGGACTAGAAGCCGAAAAACACAAACAACTCGGTTGCGCACCTGCCAACGTAGGTTCTAGGCTCGTAGATAGCTTTAAACTGAGGTCTGAGGAGGGTAAATATGCCTATCTGCGCCCCAAAGACGATAGCGTTGAACGCTAAAGCAGTGACGAAGGTGCTGGTGGACGCAGACGATGCCTGCGATATATCCGACCTAGATTATAGTTGAGCAGAGACAGAGATTTGTTCCGAGAAGAAAACGTACATTTCTAATCCCACTCACTCGTACGAGGGGAAGGGGTATAAGAGACTTCTGACAGGTTGTCGTGACACCGGGAAGTAAACTGGTATCCTATCAACCGCACCGGCACCTAGAGGTTGAGGGAGCTCGTCAGTGGACCTGGAACACTCGAAAATTGACAAAAGGGGGACTAGGAGAGGACAAAGTTTGAGGATAAGGACAAGAACAAGGGAGGTTGAACACAACGGACAACACGGAATGGAGACAAACCTGGTCTGCGGGCAACGGAGTGGGCCAAGTGCACAGCAGGAAGAAGGAAGGAAAGGATTAACGTCGAAAGGAGCCAAAAGGCGTCCACACCCGAAATAAAAGGAATTCGGTTTGACCTGATGCATGGTGCCACCAGCATGTCCCGCTGTGTTGGATGGAGCGAGGGGCCCGCCGCCAAGTTGGTGGCGTGACGTCAGAGAGTCAAATGCTCTCACTTGCCATCACAGTGACATCGCCGGTGATCTCGACCTCGGCGTCGTCATTGGGGCGTGCGATGAAGCTATACGCTCAGTGATTGAATACCATTGTCGAAATGCTCGCCGCTCTCCAAGCTTTTGGAGAGTCGAGGTGAATGTGGTGTGGATTTTTCGGACGGCGACGAGAAGGCCGACCAGGAACGACGTTTCTATTAGGGGTACCGTAAAATGGTCGACCCGCCCGATATCCCCATCCGTTAGTGATGTGATCCCAAAAGGTCTCGACGCGATCTAAGTGAGGGGGAGAAAGAGGTGAAGCCAAAAGGCAGCATATACCGGGACGTAGAAGAGGAGGGAAAAGAAAGGCAGGGAAGAGGAAAGTGAGCACCCATACTAAATACCCATCTTGTCGCGCACAGACCAAGCGCGGATCCCCCGCCGATCGTCGGCGCTCGCGTTCTGTCGCGTTCTCCTGCACCGGCCAGGCAAAGAGGACTATTTATATCACATCATCCTTCCGACTGTCTTCTTAGCATTTAGGCTGTCATTGTTCGTGGACCCTTGTGTATTTTCGGGCATCCAGCCTATGTCGACTTGGATCAGGTGGTCGACACGTTGTTTCCTGGATAGCAAGGCCATCGAAAAACGAATTCGAAGCCACGAAAACATACCAGAACTTTCGAGAAGGGTCGTACGCGTAATCTTCAGCTCCATACGCGTCAGCTCCTTATTGGAATGAGAGAGGTACGACGAGTGCATTGCCAGTCCGTAAACAGAGAATGGGTAATACGAGGGGTAGAAACCTAACTCAGTCTACAGATGTGAAAGGGTGTATATATGCGTATGCAGGACTAGAGATGATATGTGGATATGGACTTCACTGGCGAGCCGCCCCAATGATCCTTCATCAGAACGGACCGTCAATGAAGACACGTACAACATGAGCCGAGAGTCATGAGAGATGGGGGAGGTGATTACGTCGAACTTGAAAGGGTTGTGTGCACGCACAACTTGAAGTGAGTATGTGGAAGGGAAGGAACCGTATCCGTAGGTGTAGGGGGTATAAATAATGACGAAAGCTAAACTGGATCTACCGAGAGGAAGCAAGGGTGTAGGGCAGAAAACTAATGTACTTGTTGAAGAACATGGACAGGGCAGAAAAATCTGGGGGGTAGAGAAAACGACCAAAAGTGACAGTCAGTCCCCGTTATCCTGGAATCTATTGGCCAACAGGACCATATTCCGCGAGTGGATCAGGAAACGAAAGCTACAAGTGGAGTCTTCTATAAAGAGGAGACGACGTAGATCTTTGAGATTAGAACCAAAAAAAGGTTGCCACCATTGACGGCGGCTTGTAGATGCGAGAGCGCTGGGCCTCGTTAGAGGAAAGCCCAGTCCTTGGGGCTGTCTCTTCGATGAATAGATATGGATACGTGTCGTTAAAGGCATAGATGCGCGGGAATGTCGGGATGCGATGTGCGGCTTGATGTGCTGCTGGTGGGGTTGTCGTTTCCCCTGGTGTGTTAATCAGGTGCCTCTGGTTCATCGCGCGTGGATGGGAAGCCGAGAAGCTCGGTGAAGGCCTTGAACGTTGATGGCAGGGACATTGCGCGAACCCTGGGCCGGATGCGACGCACATCACGGTTATCTTCAGGTGATGGGGAGCGTCGTCGCTTGGTGGGAACAGTCGACCCCCCCTCGCACACAGTCTCTCTCCACTTCTCTATGGAAACCCTGAGAGTGTCGGATGGAGGCAAGAGTGTGATAGTGGTCTCCGTTGTGGGGTGGATGAGGTCCCCGAGTTCGTTGGTGGCAGCACAGGGCAGGTCTTCGAAACTGCCACAGCCCGTTCCCTCAGTGAAGGAATCCAAGTCCTTCATTCTGGGAGCAGGAGGGGGAACGATAGGCCCGTCGCTGTCTTCATACCACAGATCCAGTGGGGCAGGGCTATGGGGAAAATAAGGTCAGAGAGACGTATGGAATTGCGGCCAACGCACTATGGAGATGGCTTGGCGGTTGCGGGGAGGGTGAAGTCGACTCGGGGGGCCTCTGGTGTCGGAAGCGAAGCAGTGAAGCAGCTGGACGAGTCATCACTTTGATCACGGTCAGTAGGGCGAAGATGGGGATGAAAACGGGGTGCGCACAGATCCTCGCAGTCCAGGTTCTTGATTGAGAGCTCATCCAGCCTGTCCAACACGATTTGAGACCCATCCTCGAGCTCAAAGTACGCCTTGCTGCTGGTCATCGTTGGACTGGTACCGTCTGGGGAAAGAGTGGGGACTGCGGGGGTTTGCCAGCTTCGTAACGGGTCGTAATGGGGTCTTCAGGCTGGACTTTCTGGATGATGAAGATGAGGGGGAGCGCAAAAGCGCGAATAGACCTGTTAGTGGGGAGGCAGTGGGCTAAGCAGAGACGCCCGATAGCCTGCTCATGTTTGTATACTTACGAAAGGCTTCGCAAACGAAAGAAGGAATAGCCTTGATGTGGGTGAAGGAAAGAGGTAGACAAGTCCAAACTCCGCAAGCTTGATTTAACAGGAACACCGCAGCACTGCCAATTCACAATATTCGCACGATGCTGCCCGAGTGTGCCTTGGCCAAACGACGGCAGAGAGGCGTCGTACAGGGCCTCATCGTCGTGTCGAGCAGGAAAAAGCAAAAATCAGTCCAGGAGAAGATGGTGGTCTCGAATTTAGGTGCTTGGTCAATGCTTCATTCTTGTATTCCACCGGAGCAGGCAACTGACTCAAATGACCGAGTCAGAACAGCCCAACCCCTGGGAAGTGCGACAGGCTCCGGAATCATCATACCGGCAATCAGTGCCTTAGTATCTGGCAGGGGACAAGTCAAAGTTCTTCCAATGTATTGACGGAACGAGCTTTATATAGTCCTTTTGGTCTCCCTACTGACCTCCAACTCTTGTACCAGCTTATATGTGGCACCCGGTAGTCATACTCTTTCCGCCATCGACTTCTGTCGGTGCAGACGAGATCCTCACTGACAGCAGTCTGGCAGTCAAAGAGGACTCGAAGCGCCCATGTCACAACTTATGGAAGGGGACATCTTTCATTCACGAGTCGGAAAACCCTGCACCGCCGTCCAGTCATAGTAAACCCAACTGGATCATTCACTTCTTCCAAGTAAAACCTGTAGCGAGGCGAGGTCGCAAAATTGGCCTTTATCGAGTGGGTGAGCCACGTCGCTAGGGTCCGCCCATTTCCTCAAAGCCAGGACAGCATTTCGGAGCAAAGGTCATCGTTTCCCTAAGCGCCGAAACCCCGCTCACTCTCTGATCCGCCTTCAGTCCAAGCGCCCGATACAGAGATCCTGATGATCCGTCAGTCTTTGCTGACGTCTGTCGAGAGGTCCAACTTGGCTTAGTGTCGAAGGCTGTCGCCTCCGAAACGCTCCCCGGTTGCAGATTTCCTAGTTCGTAGATCGAGGACCCAATTCCCAGATCGGTAGGCCAATTGCCCGAGGATATATTATCGATTGTAACACGAAGAAACCAAGTGTCCGTTTGGTATATTGACGCACGTTCATACGACATGGAGCTCTGTCAGTCGAGAAAGGTCTGTTGCCTCGGCACGTTCGAAAAGGCTCCCAGCAGGTGGATGGATCTTGCTGCATACAGACCAAGCTGCAGACGGAACACCGTCTGTTGATAGAAGCCGGGAAGGCGAGGCTTTAATCCGGTCCTTCTAGCACTGAGTATGACGTCGTTGACGAACAACAAATGATCAGATGGAATTGCGAATACATGATACATCGAGAAGAAAGAGAAACCGGGACCACGGGTCGCTGCTGCATGGATGCTGCTGGAAAGCTTGACTCACCCCCAGGCTCTAGACGCAGAATGGTGTTGAATACGGAATGTTGAAGTACTTAAAATGGATCGTGTTTTTAATCCCGCGATTGGGGCATGAACAACGTTGGGACTCACCACGAAATGGGGTGGGTTAATCCCCTCGGAGGGGATCGAGGCAGAGCAAGTGGCATCTTCTCCATTGGGAGCGACATCACAAAGACGGGTGTTCTCGGGGGCGGAAGGCTCGCGGTAGGTCCAGTACTCTGTCAAATGATGGCGGTACCCTATACCGGTTGGAATAATCGTTGGAACCCTAGACATATCGTCCAAGTCAAAAAACTACACGAAAGGACGCAACAAGACTACTCACCCATCCCAGGTATGGACTGAGCGATAGATGTTGGGGGAACCTACTTGTCGATTGAGCAACGAAGCATAGCTGACATCACCGGTACGTGGTTGACCGTAGGTGTACAGGCGGAGGGGTCTAACAATTTGCGTGAGCATGAAAAGTGCTCCGTTGTCAATTGGCTAGCTTACATGTAAGGGTAGCTCATCTTGATAGAGATAGCGGCCAAGCTGGCGAGAGCACCTCCGAGCGAGTGGCCAGTAACCACGACCGTATAGCCTAGATGCGAGGCAAGTTGAGAGCGGACAACGTTAACGGTGTTCAAGGCGACGGTATTCCAGCTATGATTTAAAAATCAGTAAGAGAGATGAGGGGCAGTGGAACGATGTTCGCTCACGCGTCTAGGAAGCCCTTGTGGACAAGCACAGCAGCTGAGGACGTTTCAGTTGAAAATGCATGCACGATGCTCCTGGCCTTCATGTACTCACGCTCAACAACGAACGACGACACAAAGGACCTCATGACTATCGTGCCATCAGTTATGAAGTTTTGCGGGGAAAGACTAGATTCATAGTTGTCGTTGGTATGTCAAGTTCCGGATATTAGGCTCTGAACACATACCTTCCGCGGAGGGCGACGACGATTTCCTTTTTTATGTCGTCACGAGCGATATACACATTGGTGTCGGAGAGCGGGTGGAAGATCTGAAATGGTAGCCTTCGTTTGAGCACGTCCAGGATGAGACTCTGAGAGTACAACAGTAGCTTACACGATCAACAAAGACATTCCCGTTGGGACGAGGGCAGCCTGTAAGAGAATACGCAGACGAAGCATCTGACGATGTCGATGAGACCAAGTAGTTGCAGACGCGGAAGAGACCAACATTTGAAGTAGAACACCAGATCGTTATAAACAGCTGTCAGCCAGGTTGTGTCAGCACGAGCTACGGTTGGCGAAGGAGGAGCGCAGTCCACCTGTGGAAACCCCTTCTGCCGAGGTATTGTTCACTTCTGTGGTGTCACTACGGCCAGAGAGGGAAAGCGCCGGGATTCCTGGGAGAGGAGCGTTCGGGATAGCAACAGCCGGGGGGCTAGGCAAAATTTCTGGGACGCCCGGGAGGGGAACTCCAGGAACCCCCGGGATGTCAGGTAAAACACCGGGAGTTGGGGTGCCCAGCACGAAGCCTGTAGAGATGAGAGCAGTGGCAAGAGAGAAAGCTCGCATATCGACTGATGAAGAGAGGCTATCCTTCAGCTCCCTTTTTATACTGGGATGGAAGGCGAGAAGACAAGTCGGATTCGCAGAACTATGATGCATGCTCCGAGTCTTCGCGCCATTTAGGGCACTTGGTAGACTTGAAAGGCCACAGTTAGGTATCTGCAGTGCAAACGCGATTTGAAGATAATGGTCCGACGTCGAGCTTTCAAAGCCAAACGCCAGCGCCAGATGGCAGAAGTATAGAGGGTAGGCTCGGAACCGGCGCCTTTCTGAGTCGGTGTTTGGCTGCCAAACATTCAAGTTTACCGCTGTTTGGCGGCATTTTCAGGTAACGCCTGAGCCCATTGCAGCATGTCCAAGCCCACCAGCAAGAGTATGAGAGCGATAGCGATGAAGGGGACGGTCCAAGCGCGCCCAGCAGCCCGATGCAACGTCACCACTGTGGCAATTGCCCTGTGGCCCGTGTACCCAACATTCTGTTCGAATTCAAAGTCAATCCGGTCCTTCTAGCACTTAGTATGACGTCGTTGACGAAGAGCTGGCAAACGATTAGATGGAATTGCGAGAACATGATACATACATTCATCTAGTATGGAAAAAAGGGGACCACGGGTTGCTGCTTGCTGGAAAGCTTGACTCACCCCTAGGCTCTAGAAGCAGAATGGTGTAAAATACGGAATGTTGAAGTACTTAAAATGGATCGTTTTTTTTTAATCCCGCGATTGGGGTATGAACAACGTTGAGACTCACCACTGTATGGGGTGGGTTAATCCCAGTCGAGACGATTGAGGCGGAGCAGGTAGAATCCTCTCCATTGGCAGTGGCGTTACAAAGACGGGTGTTGTCGGGGCTGGGAGGGTCGCGGTAAGTCCAGTACTCTGTATCATGATGGCGGTACCCCAGATTGGTCGGAAACATAGTTGGGACCCTAGGCATATTGTTCAAGTCAAAAAAGATACACGAAAGGACGCGGCTAGACTACTCACCCATCGAAGGTATGAACTGAGCGATAGATGTTGCGGGAGCCTACTTCTTGGTTGAGCAACGAAGCATATTTGACATTACCGGTGCGTGGTTGACCGTAGGTGTACAGGCGGAGGGGCCTAAAGATACTCGTGAGCATGAGAAGTACCACGCTGTCAATTGGCTGGCTTACACGCGAGGGAAGTTCCTCTTGAGAGAGATACCGGCCAAGCTGGCGAGGGCACCTCCGAGGGAGTGGCCAGTGACCACGATCGTATAGCCGGGATACTCGACAAGTTGAGAGCGGACAACGTTGATCATGTTCACGGCGACGGTATTCCAGCTATGGTTTAACAATCAGTAAGAGAGATGAGGGGCCGGGGAACAATATAGCAGTTCGCTCACGCGTCTAGGAAACCTTTGTGGACAAGCACAGCAGCTGAGGGACGTCCCAGTCAAAAATGCATGTACGATACTCCTGGCCTTCATGTACTCACGCTCAACAACGGCCGACGACACAAAGGGCCTCATGACTATCATGGCATCAGTTATGAAGTTTTGCGGGGAAAGACTAGATTCGTAGTTAACGTGAGTATGTCAAGTTCCGGGTATTAGGCTCTGGATGCATACCTTCCGCGGAGGGCGACCACAATTTCCTTCTTCTTGTCGTCACGAGCGATATATCCATTGGTGTCGTAGAGCGGGTGGAAGATCTGAAATGATAGTCTTCGTTTGAGCACGTCCAGGATGAGACTCTGAGAGTACAGAGGTAGCTTACGCGATAAACAAAGACATTCCCGTTGGGACGAGGGCAGCCCGTAAGAGTATACGCAGACGAAGCATCTGGCGATGTCGATGAGACCAAGTAGTTACAGAAGCGGAAGAGACCAACATTTGAAGTAGAACACCAGATCGTTATAAACAACTGTCAGCGAGGCTGTGTCAGTGCGAGCTACGGTCGGTGAAGGAGGAGCGCCGTCTGGCACCTGAAGAAACACGTTCTGCCGTGGTAGTGTTCACTCCTGTGGTGTCACTACGGCCAGAGAGAGGAGGCTTCGGGATTCCTGGGATCGGGACGTTCGGGATATCAGGAGCCGGAGTGCCAGGAGCACCAGGCAGAATACCTGGGACGCCCGGGAGAGCGACCCCAGGAACCCCAGGGATGCTGGGTGAGCCACCGATGGGTCCGACAGGGCCAGGGGAAAGACCGGGAGTTGGGGAGCCCAGCACAAAGCCTGTAGAGATGAGAGCAGTGGCAAGAGAAAAAGCTCGCATATCGACTGATGAGGAGAGGCCATCCTTCAGCTCTCTTTTTATACTGGGGCGGGGGCGAGAAGACCAGTAGGATTCTCGGGACTACGATGCGAGCTCCGAGTCTTCGTACCATTGAGGACACTTGGCAGATCTGAAAAATGTCACATTTAGCTGTATTTAAGGTCCAGAAGCGATTTGAAGATAATTGTCCGACGTCGAGCTTTCAACGCCAAACGCCAGATGCAATGAGGCGGTGGCATTTGAATCGGCGACGTGAGTGAAATCGTCCGTGGCGACGCCGAGTAGACAATAATTGGTGGGTGGTTTGAAGTAGTAGAAGATGGCGTGGTCGGCGTCGGATCTGGTATTAAGACTCAGAGTGGCATCGCAGAGTTCTTCGTGCCACATAAAGGGGACGCCACAAGCGAAGGGCCAAGGCTTTACCCTCGGATTTGGCTCGATTGAGCGGAAGTTGGTAAAGAACAGGGGAACTTCCATATAGATGATCTCGTTAGGGAGTAAAACCCCATTGAGGTAGGCGTTCTTGGCGTCGGCTTGCTCAATAGTTGAGTCGAGAGTCGCACCAAGGGATAAAATGAAACCAAGGGTCGAGAGGCGCGTACGAATGTTAGGAGCAAATGTTTCGTTGAAGTCGATGAGCCTTGTAGCGAGAGATGTTGCCCTGAGCGTCTCGCTTGCGACGCAAAACGAAACGCGAACCAATAATGTTGGGCCTTTCCGCCTCAACCACATCGTACGTATATGCAGCAACAGCGACGGCGACGGGAGCGACAGCGATGAAGGCGACGGTCCAAGCCTGCAGCAGCCCAATGCAACGTCACCATGTGGTTGTGGCCTGTGGACCTCCCAATCGATCGGGCGTTCTGTTCAATCCAGTCCTTCTAGCACTTAACATGACGTCGTTGACGGGCAACTAGTAATGGTCAGATGGAATTGCGAAAACATGATACATATGTCCATCTAGAAGAAAGAGGAACCGGGACCACGGGTCGCTGCTGCATGGATGGGGCTGGAAGGCTTGACTCACAAGCTCTAGAAGCAGAATGGTGTTGTAGCCAGAATGCTGTAGTACTAAAAATTGATCGTTTTTTCAATTCCACAATTGGGGCGTGAACAACGTTGGGACTGACCACTGTATGATCTGCGTTAATCCCAGTCGAAATGATCCGGGCAGAGCAGCTGGGATCTTCACCACTGGGGTCACAAGATCTGGTATTCTCGGCGGTGGAGGGGTAGGGGAAGGTCCAGTACTCTGTACCATGGTGTCGGTACCCTACCCTGGTGGGGATGATCGTTGGAACCCTAGGCATAGTGTTTTAGTTCAGAGATACACGCAGTGACGGGGTAAGACTACCCACCCATCCAGAGCATTGACCCCGCGATAGATGTTGCGGGAGCCTACTTCTCGGTTGAGCAAGAGGGCATAGTTGGGATCGCCAGTGCGCGGTTGACCGTAGGTGTACAGGCGGAGGGGTCTAACGATACGCGTGAGCATGAAAGTACTCCATTGTCAATTGGCTAGCTTACACGTGAGGGAAGTTCCTCTTGAGAGAGATACCGGCCAAGCTGGCGAGAGAACCTCCGAGGGAGTGGCCAGTGACCACGATCGTATAGCCGGGATGCGAGGCAAGTTGAGAGCGGACAACGTTGATCGTGTTTACGGCGACGGTATTCCAGCTATGATTTAACAATCAGAAAGAGAGATGAGGGGCTGGGGAACAATATGGTAGTTCGCTCACGCGTCCAGGAAGCCCTTGTGGACAAGCACAGAAGCTGAGGGACGTTCCAGTTAAAAATGCATGTGTGGTACTCCTGGCCTACATGTACTCACGCTCAGTAATGACTCCCGGCGATACAAAGGGCCTCTTGATTATCGTGGCATCAGTGAAAAAATTTTGGATGGAAAGACTAGATTCATAGTTGTCGTGAGTATGTCAAGTTCCGGATAGTATGAGGCCTTGTATACTTACCTTCCGCGGAGGGCGACGACAATTTCCTTCTTCTTGTCGTCACGAGCGATATATCCATTGGTGTCGGAGAGCAGGTGGAAGATCTGAAATTGTAGTCTTCGTTTAAGCACGTCCAGGATGAGACTCTGAGAGTACAAAAGTAGCTTACGCGATAAACAAAGACATTCCCGTTGGGACGAGGGCAGCCGGGAACAGAATACGCAGACGAAGCATCTGGCGATGTCGATGAGACCAAGTAGCTACAGAAGCGGAAGAGACCAACATTTGAAGTAAAACACCAGATCGTTATAAACAGCTGTCAGCCAGGTTGTGTCAGTACGAGCTACGGTTGGCAAAGGAGGAGCGCAGTCCACCTGAAGAAACCCGTTCTGCCGTGGTAGTGTTCACTTCTGTGGCGTCACTACGGCCAGAGAGAGGAAGCGTCGGGATTCCTGGTAGAGGGACGTTCGGGATAGCCACAGCCGGAATGCCAGGCAGAATATCTGGGACGCCCGGGAGGGGGACTCCAGGAACCCCCGGGATGCTAGGTAAAATACCGGGAGTCGGCGAGCCCAGCACAAAGCCTGCAGAGATGAGAGCGGTGGCAAGAGAGAAAACTCGCATATCGGCTGATGAAGAGAGGCCATCCTTCTCCAGCTCTCTTTTATACTGGGGTGGGGGGCGAGAAGACAAGTGGGATTCGCAGAACTAGTAGTACGATGCAAGCTCCGAGTCTTCGCGCCATTTAGGGCACTTGGTAGGCTTGAAAGGTCACAGTTAGGTATGCGCAGTGCAAACGCAATTTGAAGATAGTGGTTCGACGTCGAGGGTTCCAAAAGCCATCCGCTATACACCAGCGCCAGATGGCAGAAGTATAGGCGCCCCAAAGGGGCAGTACGACTAGTATTTGACGTTATTTGTGCTGCTTGTCGTGATCAATACGTGTCAGAGGGCGCGATAGCTCTTTCTGCTCTGTTCATTGCCGAGGTTGTCTGCGACAATTCTTTTCCCTTTTTCTCTTGCCCAACGACGATGATGAATTTCGAGGACGTGGAGGAGAGGGACGGTACGAATCTCGCTCTTACCGCGGTGTTGGCGACGAATTGACTGGGTGGCGATCTAGGCGTTAGGTTGTCCTGGAATGTATGGCCGTCATCGCGAATCGAGGCGACGAGGACCGTGGTCCCAATATCGGCCCTCTATGCCCCTCTCAAGATCAGGGAGGATCTGCCTCCAGTCCTCTACGAACCCGTGGCATGCAAACCGCCGTGCCGCGCGATCCTGAATCCGTATTGGTATGGACATATATACCTCATCGCTGGCTGATGGGCTGACCCACCCCCATAGCCAAATTGACATCCGCGGAAAGCTCTGGATCTGCCCCTTCTGCTTGTCTCGAAATGCATTCCCGCCACATTATAAGGATATTTCCAACACCAATCTGCCCGCGGAGCTGCTTCCGAAATACACGACGATAGAGTATACCCTCAGCAGGCCTGCACAAGTCCCGCCCATCTTCCTCTTTGTCGTCGATACGTGCTTGGACGAGGATGATCTCAAGGCTCTCAGAGACGCCATCGTCGTCAGTCTGAGCTTGATTCCCCCGTACGCCCTGGTCGGCTTGATTACGTATGGCACTATGGTACGTATATCCGGCGTATATCTACGTTTCAGTCGCTGATCCTCTCGCAGGCCCAAGTTCACGAAATTGGTTACGCTGAATGCAGCAAGTCGTACGTCTTCCGGGGTGGGAAGGACTACCAGCCCAAGCAGATTCAGGAAATGCTTGGTCTCTCCTCTCAAAACCGCGCCGCCCCCCGCCCCGGCCAGCCTCTGCCCCAACAAGCGTTCGGCGCTGCGCGTTTCTTGATGCCAGTGTCTCAATGTGAATTCCAATTGACAGGAATTTTGGAGTCGCTCACCAGGGATCCCTGGCCTGTGGCCAATGATAAGCGGGCCTTGAGGTGTACAGGCGTTGCCCTCACCGTTGCCACCGGTCTATTGGAGACTACATACCCTAATACTGGTGCTCGGATTATGCTCTTTGCGGGTGGACCGGCGACAGAAGGTCCTGGAATGGTTGTTAGTAACGAGCTGAGGGAACCTATTCGTTCTCATCATGACATTGAGCGTGATTCCGCGAAACACTACAAGCGTGCCATGAAGGTGAGCGTCACTGAATTTTCGAGGCTACAAGATGCTCACCCTGGCCGGGAAGTTTTACGAGGCTTTGGCAACCCGGGTATCTAACAACGGACACGTTGTCGATCTCTTCGCCGGTTGCTTGGACCAAGTCGGTTTACAAGAGATGAAGTCCCTGCCCAATTCTACCAACGGTGCCATCGTCCTCTCGGATTCGTTTGCCACGTCGATCTTCAAGCAGAGCTTCTTGAGACTCTTCAACAAGGACGAACAAGGGAATCTCCAAATGGGCTTCAATGCTACGTTTGACGTCCAGGTAATGCTTCACTCTCCTTGTCGGCATCATCTATGTACTTACAGCAAACTTCATAGACAACGAAAGAACTGAAGGTATCTGGAATGATTGGTCACGGTATTTCTGCAGGCAAGAAGTCTCCCTGTGTCGGGGAGACCGAAATTGGTATTGGCCAGACCTCGGCCTGGAAAATCAACACCATCTCGCCCCGAACCGCTACTGCCGTCTACTTCGAAGTCGTCACCCCCGCGGGCCAGCCTTTGCAACAAGGCTCAAGGGGACTTATCCAATTCGTTACCCATTATCAACATTCATCCGGACAAATGCGTTTACGAGTGACGACCATTGCTCGCAACTTTGCCGAAGCTGGGTCTCCCAGCATCGCAGCCTCCTTCGATCAGGAAGCCTCTGCAGTCTTGATGGCTCGAATTGCTGTGTTTAAGGCGGAAATTGACGACTCTCCTGACGTTCTTCGGTGGTTGGACCGCATGCTTATCCGACTCTGTCAAAAGTTCGCCGATTACAGAAAGGAGGATCCGACCAGTTTCCGACTCACAGACAATTTCAGTATCTATCCCCAATTCATGTTCCATCTCCGTCGAAGTCAGTTCTTGCAAGTCTTTAATAACAGTCCTGATGAGACCGCCTTCTATCGGTGAGTAGCCCACCTTTATTATCGGATTGCAGGTATTGACTGCCTTCTTTCCAGGCACGTTCTTAACGAAGAGGATGTTAACAACTCCCTCATCATGATTCAACCTACCCTTATGTCGTACACTTTCGACACTCCCCCTCAACCTGTACTCCTCGATAGCGTCTCCATCAAGCACGACGTTGTCCTCCTCCTCGATACCTTCTTCCATATCCTCATCTTCCACGGTGAGCTCGTTGCTCAGTGGAGAAAGCAAGGGTATCAGGATCAGGAAGGATACGAAAACTTCAAGGAGCTTCTGGAACTACCTGTTGCCGATGCTCAAGTAAGCACCCCTTTTCATATACATTTTTCCCTCCAGACCTGACTCGCCTTATCTAGGACCTGCTCGTTGACCGTTTCCCCATCCCACGATACATTGTCTGTGACCAGGGAGGAAGCCAAGCTCGCTTCTTGCTGTCTAAGTTGAACCCTTCTACGACGCATATGTCCGCGTCTATGTATGGTTCTGGCCCAGCAGCTGGTGCTGGACAGGCCATTTTCACAGACGATGTCAGCTTGCAGGTATTCATGGAGCATCTGAAGCGGCTGGTGAGTATCTGTACACCGTTATCCTTCTTGCTAGTATTGACATGCCTTTCCAGGCCGTTGGAGCTCAAACCAATTGACCTGGTTCTCCTGTTGGATAGATTTTTTCTCCGTCGCTGTGTCGTTCCTCGGGCTTCGTTATGTTACGTCTTTTCTTATCATATTCACAAAATTCCTACTGCAATGATCTGCTTCGATAAGCTTCACTGCTGTTGTGTATGGCAGTTGGCCTTCAGTACGTCTAACCTCCTTTGCCGCTACTGATTGTGTGCTTCTTCTGTCCAGCTCAGGGAACCGCCCCCCTGAATCAACCGACGACGAGGTCGACCTTCTTTTCGTTCTGGTCCAGCGATAATTGCTCATTGTCGTTCAGGCCCATCGTCCCTCCTGTATGCCAGGCCAGTCAGATGCATTAGATAACGAGCAGGTCGCTTGCTTCTGCGGCCACCGACTACCTCTCGGTATCTCGGTCTCGACCTTTACGGTAGACAGTCAATCAGTTATCGTGCTTGTACTTGAGCATAAGAAGGGGCCGTTACCCAAGTTGTCTCTCTAGTCTCTTGTGGGCCCTCTCCGTTGAATCATCACCTCTCCTAGTCATGATGAAAGATGGCAGCACAGGCATTTCCCACCCGACTTATCCGCCGACTTCCTCGTCGAACCAGGGAGGGGATAAAGAGAAGGCTAGTGAGGTCGAGGGGGCTCTGGACGTGGGCGCTTCGCGGACTTCTGGATCGTTCATTCCGACGGGCCCCTCGAATGGATTCATCTGGGATCCTGCAGTGGATGGACCTTGTACTCAAGCAGTCCACCCGCGCGCGGATAGCAGTACATCGTCACCTATTGTTCGACCAGTGATTCTTGGATCGCTTGTCGGGACTCTTGGAGCATGCATCTACCAGGTAAGTCCTGATTTATGCATGGTTTGCTCTCTTCGCTTATCCAGAAGGGTTGCTTTTTCTCAAGGTATATGTTTTCAAGTTGGTGTACCCGTCGGTTTCCACACCGTTTTTGGTTCTGCTCGTTTATGTGCTTGGTACCTTTTGGGCGTGGTTGTTTCCGGGTAGTGGTGCGTTCAATATGGACGAGGTTGGTCCCCCTGTGGACTGCCAGCTACTTCAGTTGATCAACAAAGTGTCTTCACGATCATAGCATGCTATGGCGAGCATCATCGCGGTTTCCGCTGCGAGGGGGTGTTTGGCTGTACAGACGTTTGCGGTACAAAGGGTGCGTCTCCTCGTCTCCGATCACTCCCCAGACTGCGCTATAACTTATTTCGACAGCTTTACTACGGCACAGAAGTCACCTTTGGCACGACACTTTGATGGCATCAGACCCCTCAGAGGCCCATTAATCCGTAACCGAAATTGGGCCTCCCAGGGTCATGCACTTGCACTTTGAACACGTTTCCCATCAGAATGCACTCGCAACCTGCACTTTACACCTTCCATCTGCACCTTGCACCTTTCGCCTCTGCACCTTTCTTCGTGCACCCGCACCTTCCTAGCACCTTCCTAGCACCTTTTTTGTACTTCCCATTTTCAGAAATATGACACGTCGCGTCCACTTTCCCGCCCGTACCGGTGTTCGTTTCCTCTCGCTCACAATGTCAGATAATCCCCGCCCCGTCTTTCCTTCTAAACATGCTAGCGATCCCTCGAGGAAGCGGTGCTTGCAACCCGTCTACTCAGGCATGGGCAAGTTATTCAGAAGTCCCAAGAAGAGTCGCCCTAAACCGTACATAAAGAAGGAACCGGCCGCGTCTAGGATAAGAATGCAGGCATTGGAGATGGACCTTGCAGAGCTGTTGGCAGCCAGTAAGGAGGGTAGCAGTACCGAATGCGACGAGGGTGGAAATGCCACGGATATCGATTTCGAAGACACCACTCTGCCGATGGAATTGGATGGTCCCCCAGCAGACTCCCCATCCCCCCTGAATGACGGCGACGTTCCGTTCGACAACTGCCCACCAGATTACCCAGTTGAGGTTCCGAATCCCCCAAAGACGCGTCGTGTCGAGCCCGACAAAGAAAAACTGCAAGTTTATACGCGCTGGCTCAACCTCCTTCCTTCCCTTGTCCATCCCTACCTGGCGTACTTTGAGAAGACCTACCAGCAACCTTGGTCGCCTTCCCTGGGTCACGGAGACCATCTCATAGGGTGCGCAAAAACAGAATGTGTCGACAAGCATAAGAAGAGCAAGCTCCTATGCCTCTACACCCACCGTTGGTTGCTCTCCCTTTCCTAAATTCCATTTCTGACATATCCAGACAGATTTTCAGGAAATAGAAGTCGAATGGTGTCCTTCTTCTCCCTTACACGCGACCCTTGTTCGACATGGCCTTTTTCCAACAGCGCCGGCCCAACCTCGTCAAGCAATTTCTATCGACCTCCTCTCGTTTTTCAAAGCACTATTCGAGCGGTCTTCCGATGCGGCGTATGCTCTGGCTAATGCCCTTCACACCCATTACGAGAGACGCGGCTTTTGGCTCAGAAACGCAAAGGTAAGCTTCTCAAACTATTACTATTTATTATTGCTAAAGGCTCTTAGGGAGAGGCTGCAGCCGATCCATTTCGAAAAGGCCTGACGAGCGCCATGCAGTGGTACGACACCCTGATGCAACAAATTGAGAAACAGACCAGGGCTATTTTGAAAGCAAGTAAACCCGCTATCCCATCAGCGCCGGAGAGTGGTCCAAACTCCCTCACACAGTGCGCTGAAATCATCCAGGCCAGATGCCCGGCCTGTTTCGGGGGTATTCGGTTTGGCGGGTGAGTGTTTCCTCTCCAACTCACGGGCGCCGTTTGACATCCCCACAGAAAATGTGACATTGTGGTCAGCGTGGACGGAACCTTTAATCAGCGCCATGTGCGCTCGAGAGGGGACTGCCCTCACTTCTACGAGCCCGACTATTTCCTACCGAAGGAGTACGTGGATCAAGTCGGAAAAGAAATTGAGGCAGCCAGGAAGAAACCAGCAAAATCGCGGTCCAAAACTGGCTCCCAGGTTCCCGACGCAGCCATCGACGTTTGTGAGAACTCGCACGAAGCCGGGAGCGGCTCCAACGTGAAGACAAGCCTAGAACACTTCGACGACGGTGGCATTATGGGGCTCGTGTGCCGCCACGACATCCCTATCTTCTTAGCAAACATTGACACACCAGGGGAGCAACAAAAATACGCCGTGGCACTCCTCCGACACCTTTTCTCGTTGATACCCACCTCGGCCACTGTTGAAGTTCTTTACGATGTTGGGTGTGTCATGGCTCGAAGTGTTGAACGTGTACGTCCGTCCCCTCCCCGCTCCCCCGATTCTCAATTGCTGATGCTCGATTCCAGTATGAGCTGTTCCCTGAGGCCGTATCCAAGCGCCTTACATTTGGCACCAGTATCATGCATTCCTACGCCCACGAATTTGCCTGTCAAATTGTCCACAACCCACGATACCGCGAGGGGGTTGGTTTGTCGGATGGTGAGGGGACGGAACGTCTGTGGTCCCGTCTGGGTGGTCTCATCGGGATAACCCGCATGTGCGCGGTGAGTTTTGGTTCTATTTTTGTTCTTCTGCCACTGACAAAGTCTTCAGAGGCACAAACGAATCTTCTTTTTGGACCGTCAGCTGTCAGCTGTGGGAGCGGAGATGAGGGATAGCCTGGGGACAACCCTTCGACGAAGGGCGGAGAAAAATGTTCCTCATCATCAAGCTACTGCTGCTCAAGCACTGGGGAAAGTAACACTTTCGTCGTTGGACCTGTTGGAAATGTGGAATCAGCAGAAGGGATTGCAGATGTCCGTTCGTTCCCGTAAGTTGATTGTCATATGGTGATGCCTTCTCTGACTCTGTCTTCCGCCGGGATAGATGCACCTGCTCGCATCAAGAAGGAATTAGATGCCATTCTAACTCTCCAAACAGAGTTAGAAGCTGTTGAAATCTCCCTCCGCTCTACGCGGTCGCTTCTGGCTTCTCTTCACAGCGCGTCTTCTATTTCCAAACAACTTCTCGATGCGCTGGAAGCTCGCCAGCAAGACATCAGTGCCCAGGTTGAGGAGCTCTATGCGTCCTTGAACGTGCACGAATCCTTCCCTGAACTCAAAGGCGTTGACCTGGAATTCATTCGGACCCTCCTACTCGCACGGGATCTGAAAATCAACATTCGGAAGAGGGCTATCGGGAGTTTCAATGAGTACGACAAAATGAACCAAGCCCAGGGAGGTGGACCCGCTATTGGTGCGTGTTTATCACTATCGCAGATACGAAATAGCTCACCAGCACTGTATTAGGCACCAAGATGCACCAGTATATTCGGCAATCGATAGCAAAGCGCGTCCCGGCTCTTCGAAGAAGTTTGCGACGGTTTAACGAGCTCTGTGCTCGAGCTCAAAAATGCTACAAACCCGAATGGAACATTCCATTACCGCAGCCGCTCCCGGAGGATATCACCAAGCTCAAAGCCGACCCCGGATTACTCGAGGACGTTTGGATCAGCGCAGCACCACTCACTACCTACAAGTGGCTGTATGATAGCGATATACGTGAGGCAATGCGAGCGGTGCACCGGAAGCAGCGTTGTCTCGAGGAAGTGTGACGGCTGGGTATAGAGCTGGATAACCTTTGTCGGTGGTTTGGGCAGGAGATGCGTTCGGTGGAGATGGCACTTGTGCTCCCGGAAAGTGAGTTCCTCAACTTCGTTCTCGAGCCTATTTGACGGTTTATTTGCAGATCGACCTTTCCTTGTCGTTCTCAATCACCATCGATCCCGACTTCTCAACCTGAAGGGGCAGTGGGCTACGCGATCGACAGCAGCACTGTTCGATTCTCATGTTGCCACTGCAAAGGAAGAAGCTGAGAAAGTGTACGCTCGAACTGTCGGCGTGGTGCCGAACGTCGTCAACGACCTTACTTGGCTGAAGCCAATGGTTTTGGTAACAGTTCCGGAGCCGGAGGATGACGTCGAGGAGGACCTATTCAGCAGTCTCGAGGAACCTTTGGGCGGGGATGAGTGGACTTGTGCCTCGGGAGCGATGTCAGGGGAGGGTGAGGCTTCTGTCCCGGAAACCGCAGAGGCTGATGTTAGTTTGGGCTGCGAGGTGGTGGAGGCTGAGCGTGGTGCTGCTGTCTCTGCCCCCGAGGTCTTGGAGAGTGAGGGTGACATGGAAGATCAGGTGGATGCCCCCGCGGAACCGATCACTGCAGAGTGTCCCCCGGTGTTGCGAATGGTAAGCCACACGCACTCGCAGAGAATCAAGTGTCATATTGATGCTTTATTCCAGGCCGAGAACAGCATCAAGGTTGATCCTTCGTTACTACAACGATTAGAAGGCTGGGTCTTGGGAAGACAGCGCCTGGAGAGGGATACCGCATCCCGTGTTCTGCACGTCGGGAACCAGAGCACTGCACGGCGGTTTGTCTTCCCTGTCGAGACAATGCTGATACTGGGAAAGGACAAAGTATGGTTGGACGACGACTGTATCAACCCTTTGGCCGCGCTGTTGCAATTCAAGATGTTGGAACAACATGGACCGTCGTCAAAGGCCGGTCGTTGCTCCATCTTTTCCAGTTTTGATATGGTGCAGGAGAGCAATCTCTGGGCTCGCACAAAGCGCCTGGAATATTGGAAGACGTCGGTTTGGATTATACCCATCTTCCAACATAGTCACTGGACCCTCGCTGTCGTCCAGTACCGGACATCGCGCATCTATCTCTTCGACAGCTTTGACGATCACGAAGGCTGGGGCCCTCGGCTTCAGGTACGTATCTTCCTATTCATCTATCTCACTCTCGGTGCTGATTGTCCTATCTCTCAGCGCGTGATTTCTCTTGTGAACCTCCTTGTTGGCTTAGCAAATGACCATAGTCATTCCCTCTCCATGCCACAATTGCCGTGGACTGCGCATTCCGTTACAGCCGAGTGCGTGCAGACAGACTCTTCTTCGTGTGGCCTTTGGATTATTGCTACGATTGCGGCAGTTCTGGATGGACGGCATACTACCAGCCTGAAGCAGAAGGACATGAAGGAGCTGCGGCAACTTTTATATCAACTTGTACTTTCCCTCCCTCTCCATCAGCCAACATGAGATGTGACGTCGTGGACTATGTATCAATGTAGCGGTAGATCTGTCTGATATAATAAATCCCCTCTTTCGAGAGATACTCTGACCCCCTTTGGATCCCGACGTGCAAGCTCTTCAATATCCTTGATCCAAGTGAGATGCCGACGAATGTCGCTTGCATATGCGTCCACTTCCTTCCACTGTTCGCCGTACCCTGCTAAATCAAGAATTTCCTGTCTCCACGGCTTGAGAGTCTCCATAAGAGACAAGAACTTGTCCCGATGATGCTCTAGAACCTCGAAAGCCTCCCTGGCAGAGTGGTGGACAACGTCGAGGCAAAACTGTCCCACCAGATCGTCCAAATACTTCCTGGGGGATGCATTAAATCGCAACTGAGTGAGCCTTGAGGGAATTGTGCGACATAAACCAAGGGCGTGATCAATTTTATAGCTTCGTGTCCTCCTTTTAGACAATGTGTCAGTGAGGAAGCGACGCAGAAGACGACACCACTTACTCTGGGGTGATGGGCCTCGCCCTGACAGGTGTGCTGCCCTCCTGGGTCGAGCTCGATGGCACCAGAGAAGCTGCTGTGTTCCCCTTCTTTGGCTTCTTTCTGTCAGATATGTAAGAGGGGCGATGATCAGCTGTAATAGCAACCACGCACTCACTGTCTTTTTCGAGCATGCTGCAACCGTCGAAGGGCGTTGATCTGATCTCGATTCCTATCGACATTTGACAACTGAGTCCTGCGAAGAGAAAGACTTAGGTACTTCTCATAATGTCGTAAACTGCTGGCAGCATGTGCCTGCTTTTTCTGCGCTTTGGTGGTATGGATTTTGGGGGGAGCCATGAGAGAAGAGGAGTAGGGTGTAGTTACATATGGAAACGTACTTGAACCCTTGTATCCCGTCGCTTGACTTTATTCGCCGTGGATGGATTTCTGAGATTTTGGTGTCCCCGGAAAGGTATCGTTGACCTGACGAACGTACTGCAAAAATCTAAGCAACTACTTGCACCTGGAGCCTCAAAACTGCTTGGAGATTATACCGCAGTGGCCTGCGCTAGCCCTTCTCCAAATCTTGAATCTCGATCGCTTGCCAGCCGTCCCGGTCCCTTCGCCGTCACGGGCTTCTGAGAACCAGAGCCACTCTTAATTAAGCCTTTGATGTGAGTTTGGTTCCTGCCATCCCCACCGAGAGCCATCGCGCAGAACGAATGGTTAGCACTCCTCGGTGCGTCCAAAACAGTATGCATGGGGTGTCCCTCTCCACTTCAGCCAACTGGGATCGGAGGAGTGCTCGTCCCGATACTAGTCCACAATAATGATAGTTTGGAAAGGGAAGAGTCTCACCTTGTGCTCTCCCCGAGCCCGAGCACGAGCTAGCCAAATCGGCGATCGTCTTGTGTTTGGCTAACATGAATCGACATGGTGTACAAACACAGTGCAGAGGTGCACAGACCATCGTAAACCGTATAAGAACCCCCAACCTTCCCCCTCTGATTCTCATCCTCCATCGTCCTTCTTCACTGCCTATCATGTCCACTTCAGCTGCTGACGACACCGCGAGTACGTCGTCGCCCACATTCCCTTCCACTTGTCTGCTGATGTTGCTACATAGCCTTCGCCGGGAAGTTTGTCGACTTCCGCACCACCTCCTCCACCGACAAGAAGAAAAGTGAGGTGACTATCAAGTGTGGCAACTGCCAGGAGAATACCTCCGCCCTGGTGCCTCGAGATGAGTACCACGTCGTGACCGTTGGCTTAGCGGTTGGGATCTTTGCGAATGGGGTATGTTGCTCACTTTTTTACCTACCCCCCCTTTTCTGTATCACTTACCGATATATGTTTTCGTAGGCCATTGCCGACACGTTGATTAACGGGGTCGAAGGCTTCCAACGTAAGAAACTGTACTCTTGGGAGGAGGCTTCAGACTATTTCCGCCTTGCTCTCGGCAACGGCGCCGTCCATGTCAAGAGCCCTGTTGCCAAGTAGGCTGTCGTAAGTACATGTCTGTATGGTGGTCAACTCTCGCTGTCGGCTGATGTGTCTTTTCAGGCATTTGGGCCGTTCTTCCCCTCCCCTTCTTGTTGCTCTTCATCCTGTCGGCGTGTATCTGTTTGATCTCTGGCTCGCATAGTTTCTTTGATGTATGACGTTACTCGGACTTATTGAATGATTTGTGCTTCCCCGGTCGTGTCGTGTCCCTAAATGAGGCTTCCAATCTGAGATACAACTGGATAAAATAGGTATTGAGCTCGTTTTGGACATTACTACACGACTACTCTAATTGTACGATACCATCGCCGACATCGCCGCAGTACCCTTTGAACAGAGGCAACGCAAATGGCGGATCGTTAGATTCTTCACTGTCCGTGCCCGAGTCAGAGCCTGTGGCAACGGACTCTTCGAATGCTTCCACGTAAGGCTTCATGATTCTATCGAAGTCGGACCCCGCTTCGACTGACTCGAAGTGCTGATAGTCATCGAACTCATCGGTTAAGTCGAATTTCTTGCTGATGTCCACTGAATGGTACAACATCAACACGACGCATGACATGGAAACACACCGACTCACACTCGAACAAGCACCTTGCGGGCAAATAATGACAGTATGCGACATAGCGATTTTGTCGTCCTTCACTCGAAATAGTGACTAGCCTGCTGGAGTATGACTGATTCTCGCCGTTGTTCTGTCCGCACCAGCATGGCCAGTGGAATCCGTGGTCGAGAAGCCACTGGAGTAAGTCTTCCGGATCGAGAGGCTCCAAGGAATCCCCAACTTTGATAGTCGGCCTTTTTCGAAATCGAAAAAATCGAAATTGACTCAGCGATTCTCGTTGACAAGCTCGCGGCGGAACTCACCAGGCAATCCGAACGGGGCAACCGACAAGAATGGAATATACCACCAAATCATAGCTCGCTCGCTGATAATAACACCACCAGTCCTCGGTTGTCCAATCAGAGCGGTAGAGCTTGGGCACCCAGTGAGCTCGCAACATAGGGAAAAGTGGTGAGTACAGGTATTGTGAGGCTCGAACCTTTTATTGTGCTATCTAGCTGTCACAAGCATGTTGTCGGCCAGAAGCCCGCTGACAGTGAAACTTTCGATTCGTGCAACCTCGCCGCTGCGACGACCATGGAGCTTGGGAGTCCGAGGCACTTCTGACATCTTCATTATGCCTGAACAGGCTGCCTGCTGGCTTTGGCTCACCGAGAAAGCCAGGGAGGCGACCACCTTCTGGCCGATGTGCGGGTAATCCATTTTTGGGTCCACTCTTGCGCTCGGAAAGAAGACATTGACCTCCCAGTCTTCGGCGCACACTTGAGGTGCACTTGCAGACCTAGCACTTTATAAGACCCCACACCTCCTCCTTTGTGCTTTCTTAACCCCCCGAAACTCTGCCCTACACATCACCCCATCGCACCAAGTCGCACGCACATTATCGTACACCACGATGGTAAGTTAATCGCTTCTTCTTTCACGATCACGTCTCCTTACACGTCTCCTTACCTGAGCAGTCTTCCTCCAATGGCCCTGGACAGCCTGGTCCGGACTTAACCCCTCGGGGTCTCCGTGCTGCCAAGCGAGCTGCTCGCTTGGGCCCTGGTCCTGTGACGCCATCCCCCGGTGGTTCTCTTCTTCCCCTGAGCTACAGCAATCCTCCGGTGATGCGCCGGGTGCGCAAACACCTCAGAAAAAGTTCGCGAATCTAAACTAAAGTTCGCAAACCGACTTTACAAGAGAGCCATCTTCACGAAGATACAAGTT